>JBBMKC010035468.1:0-18237 GCA_037834085.1 Bipalium vagum | reverse complement strand
GTAGTTTAAAAATAAAATCCCTGAGAATTTTTCAATGACTTTCAAGTATTAATTAATTTTAATTATTAATATTATTATTAATAATATTAATATTATTATTAGTATTTATATCTTATTTATAGTTCTTTTATTATTTATTTTTCCCCCGGGGGGTGTCTTGGTAAACCCAACAATATAAATAATTTTTCGAATATAAGGTTCATAAATTAGATGAACAAGCACAAGTGCCATAGATATAATCAACTGGTTTATGATTTATTTAATTCCGCAGAATAATTGATTTGTTTCACTCTATCTAAAATTAACCAAATATCCAATACCATGGAAGTTCCAGTTCTTCGCCACCTGCTCAATATTTTATAATGCACATGACTTTAAGAATGCACTTGATCTCTTTTTTGGGATTTCAATATTGATTAGAACGTTCGTTCATAGAACGCATCGTCCTAAGAAATCCAATAATTCAGTCTGATATTATAATTAGGTTTTGTCAGTTTAATTTTTCTCTTCAAGTCCAGATACTTTATGATATTTTTATTATCAATTATATCAAAATTTCGTAGAGTCAATTGGTTATTTTATATCAACCAAGTAAATAATCTTCTCTGAGTTGTACTAATCAAATCTACTCTTCCTTTTGAGTCTTGAACCTTTTGATATTACATATCTTTCTGTACAATAAGTTCTGATTTTGAAGTTCATTGAAGATTTTTTCCAGACAAATATCATGTCTTTGTCCAATTAAGTTAAGATTGCTCTTGCAAACTTGTAGCACATGATTCATTCTCAGAATAACATCGCCTTTATAGGCGTGTCTGGTTTTTCTTAATAAATGGGTGAACATTTATTGCCATTGTGTTGGCTCTGGCTTTGTGAATAAATTTGAAGCTAAAACTTCCCAGTACTCCGAGAAAAGTACTTTTGTTTGTTGATGGACATAAAGGTCCTTGCAAAGAAATTATTCTATCCACTGTTTTCCAACTTTACTGCATAAGCATCACAAATGGATTGATACAATATGTGAGATACTTCATTGCTATTTTTAGGCCGAATTAGGTAAGTGCCATGAATGTTGTTACTCTGAGGCAAATTTCTTCTTTTATCACTTCAAAATTACAAGTGATTTGATGACGTGTAGAAAGAAATTTAATAGCGCTTCTGATTCGGATCCACCATGTTTTCTTCAATTCATGCTTGTTTTCTATCTTTTTTCCATTGAGCCATTCTTAGCAATCAGCTGCTGTCAGATTATCTATTTTCAGCCTTGGTCTACTCACATAAGATAATGAATCAAGAATGGTTTTATCTGTAGAATTGCAAAAAGAGTTCAAAAGTCGAAATCCTTGAACTAATAACTGAATCGAATATTTGTCGTGCAGATCAGTAAAACCAGCACCTATATATGCAATTGACGAATAAGGATGACAATTTTCCAAATTTCCAGGCTAGTGAGAAGGAGTTTTTTGCGATTTACCAAAGAAGGGTTTTTTTCCTTTAGTTTTTCATACATACGATGAAGTTTTGAGGAATATGACTCCTAGTCAATTGATTTAATTGATTTATTTGATTGATTTAATAAGTGGATTACACCTTTGTAATTCCAGCATACCGCAACTAACCTTTTTTCAAATTGTTTTTGTTTAACAACAATAAATCCTGTTTGCCCATTGTCTAACCATTTGAAGTGTCTGGATTTTTAAAATAAATACACTTCTCATCTTTTGTCACGATTCTCTTAATGAAGCGACTGACAAATGGATTTTTCAGAAGTTATTTGCATATATTCACACATCGTAGAGCATTTTCCAAACACTCTCGGCACCGTCTGTTTATCTTTCTGTTACGCTGTTATTTTACTATGAACGCTGTCGTAACATTTAGCTCGTAAAGTTTACTGACCCCTTCACTTTTGATAAAACGTGTACGCCAATGAATGAATTAAAAAACTATGAACAACACTTTATTAATAAAGTAACAAACAGAATGTCTCAAAAAATCAAATCGAATCGTCAATAACAATGTCAGCAATCACACAATCAGATAACTCTACAAAATCAAAATAAAGAAAAATAAGAATCAATGAATAATCAAATACTGTTAAATCGAAATTTTATTCAAATGTCATAATTAAAGATTAATTTAAAACAGAAAATTTAAAAACAAGGAATAATAATCCTGTGATCGATCTGTCGACGACAGATTCAAAGAGTGGTTTGCTGAGCCCAATTCTGTTCGCTCAGAAACCCCTAACAGCACAGGGCTTGTCGTAAGCTCCTGTCGCATAAGCTTCTGACATAAATATGAATTACAAACTGGAATCCTCGAAAATCTTCTGACAATAGTTTCAAATTTTGGCTCTTCCGACAAAATAATAAACAACGAATTTTTCTTGATCTCTCTTTAGTGGTAATTCACTGCAGATTCCAACTCCTTAAATACTATTCTGGTCAAACGACTTATCAGTGGTAGACCAGTTTGATTAATGGGGAATGTCAATTCCTTTTTAGATAATAAATTACTAAATCGGTCTCTCCTTGCGGATCCTGATCTAGTCTTGGTAATTTAGCTTAACCATTGTTAAGATTAGATCGTTTTTAGAAAATAATAAATTGCTTCTCGATTTTTAAAAATTAAGTCTGCACTTTTTAATTAATTATTATTATAATTCTGACCCTTTTGTGGTCTTAATAATTTATTAATAATACTTATAAATAATCTAGACTCGTTTGCATTCTTTATTATTTAATTTGCATCAGGGTTAGCAGGGATGTGTCCTTGGCTAACCAAACATTTCCATGAAAATGTAAATGTATGCATATAATGGATTTTGAAGGTCCTAATTGTGGTTATAATTTCCAGGTACTAGTTCTTAGATTCTTTTCAAAAACGTCTACCATAGCTTCAGAATTCACTAATGAACCTTCTTTCCTTAGGAGATTTTTGTTTCCATTTTAAATCTTTTTAAACCAATTTTGAGTTGTACAATTAGTGACACTATTCACGCCTTTTACAGCATTGATCATTCGAACAGCCTCTGTAGCTTTTACGTCTTTCTTCTAATTATGGCACAAAAGTACTTGAAAATCATATTTTGAATCCATTTTTAAAATTCCAATTTCACCTTAAAAATGTAAATATATTTATGGGTTTTAGTTAGTTTAAACGACAGAAAAATCTACTTTCGTTCGATAGATAAATTAATTGTTGACTTTATTAAATTAAAATGATTTCATAGCAAACATTAAAATCCAAAAAAAGATTCTTTTTGAGACGCCCTAATATATTAAAGGTAATAATTTAACCACTTAAAACTTGATTGTTTTAATATCCCATATAAATAGCTATAAATCAAATGGTATCTCAAAAATACATATAAGGCATTGATTATTGCTTGCGTTCCAAGAAAATGGCTTATAAGGCTACAAATATGATTATTTCTGCTCTGGGTAAAAGTGTAGTCAACTATAAAATCTTTTAAAAATGATTTAGTCGTTTTAGAAGCGGAAATCTAGACCTTACCGATACAGATTCCCCGGGTTTATCAAAAGTCATTGTGGATGAAGACTTTTAAAATTTTTAAGATGAAGAAGTGAATAATTTCTTACCGATTCAAAAAGCTTGCACGTGGGTGCCGCATAAACTTTCTCCTGAGGACAAAAATAGGCGATGGAGAAACTGTGCTATTCCTCCTAACCAAATTAAAGAAGAAGGATTTTCTCCATAAAATCCTTATGAAGGATGAGAAATAGATCTATTACGAAAACTCTAAGTCCAGAAAATCCAGGTCAATCGTCTTTATCGATTGTGTTGCGCAATATCCACCAAGCCGAAGTTTTATCATGCATTTGTTGGGACTACCTGGGAGTGGTGTACTATGAAAAAATATCTACCATTTAATGGTGCTAGAACTAGACCTGTAATTTTTCTGCATGATAGTGCCTGACCACACGCGTCAAAGGCAACAGTAGACCATTTAATCTCTTCAGGCTTGAAAGTTATCCTGCATGCGGCTTACTCACGTGACATGGTGCCATCAGATTTTTACTTATTCAGGTCACTTCAATACCACCTAGCTGATTCTCAGTTCAAAAAGACTGAGGATTTCAAAAAATTGTTCTCTAATTAAATAAAATCAAGAGCGCAATCTTTTTTCAAGAGAGGTATTCGCCAGCTACCTGAAAATGGTTAAAATGCATCGATAATAATGGTGTTTATTTCACAGAATAATTTGTATTTATATATTGTACTTATTCGTATTTATTTTATTAATCTTTTGATATGAAATATTATTAAAAATGGGCACCTTTTTAATTTTTACACCTAATAAATAGTACAATACTGCAATTTCTGCATGAAAAGATAATAACGTCAGTAAAGGTAAAGAACACGTCATTAAAATATTAAGCAATCATTGAATAACCCCAGGAAGAGATGGTAAATAGTAAAACTACAAAGTCGGAGATACGTTAGTGACACTTTTTAAAAAGTAATATAATTAAAAATCTTTAGTAAAAAATCCTTATAACCTTTTTCAAATATATTCATTTAATTAACGTTTTCGTATTAATAAATGTTGAAATAAGCTAAATAATTATTTTATTTAATACTTTTTTATAACTTATTCAAATTTTGTATACATTTATTATGTTAGTTAATATATTTCTAAATACTACATTTTTAATGTAACTTTTTTGTAAATGCAATTTAATATGTTTAGTTTAATAATACATAATACATTTTTAGAAATGGTTAAAATAAGTATCGGTGTGAGGCAGTAAATTGTGGAAATGTTCCAGAGAGGGAAAAATCAATCAAAAATTAGCAGTGCTCTTAATATTGGTCGGACAAGTGCCAGAAAGTTCTAGGTGAAGTTTCAAAGGAATATTTTAGTATTAGATAAAAAGAGATCTGGTCGACCAAAAAAATTATAAGAAATGGATACACATATGCTAACTTGCATTTCTATGAAGAACCCATTTTCAGTGTTGCCGAAGTGCTCAACGAAAGGGGACTTGATAGAAGTGTTACAATAAGAACTAAACAGATCCGGACATCCAGGAAAAATTGTTGAACGCAAAACGCTCATTAGTAACGGCAATATGAATTGACGTATTTTATGGTACAAGACCTACAACAATTGGAATAGCGAGCAATGGAAAAATAATATTTAATTAAATAATTTTTTAAATAATAATTTTTCTGATGAATGTTGCATTGAAATCAGTTCATCTTATAACCAGTATGTGAGAAGATCACATTGGCATAGGTTTAACTTAAAATATACCATTAAAAATGTCAGAAACAGCAGAAAATCCATTTTGATATGATGAGCCATAAAAGGTGACGGCAGGAGAATACTCATTAGATGTCCAATGTGATTGGATTCAACTGCTTATCAAATAATATAGGAAGAAGGACTACAGATTATCTACGTAAATGACTCCCTATTCATACAAGATGGTGCACCATGTCATACGTCGCGATCTACAATGTCGTATCTGGAAGAGAAAAAAATTTTCTTCTTAGTGACTGGCCACCACAGTCACCTGACATCAATATCATAAAAATATCTGGTCTATTCTGAAGACAATTGTTTATAAATTTAATAAAATGTCATTTTAAGATTTATGGAATGAAATCCTCAAGGTATGGAACAATATTCCAACAAAAGTCATCAGTAATTTGTACAAGTCAATCTCTCAGCGATTAAAAGCAGTTGTGAATGTTAAAGGACATCATTCTAAATATTAAAGTATTTTATGAAATATAATCATTTACCTTGGAATATGATTAATTAAATCATAACATTCTGGCTTAATTTTGAAGTTTCACCAAAGTTAAATTTCCAACATAATTGGTATATTATTCAAATTATATTAATTGCCAAGTCTGCAAATATTTTATAAAATTTTATCTTAAAATGAAAGATGCATTCTGATTCTCTAAAAACACACATTTATCTGACAATATTAAGGCTACTAAATATTTAAAATATTGATTTTAGTAACTTTTTGTAATGTGTCACTAACTTATTTCTCACCATGAGGTATAAAAACGCGATTGAAGATCATAATTTTGCCTTTCAAAAACTTAACAATTAGTTTATATTAACTAAAGGTTATAATTGAAAATTAGTTTATCAATACTAAGCAATTGTGTCGGGTTTATCATAACTAATTAATAAAACAATAATAAGAACGTAAGTGAATTATCATATTCACTAATTCTTTATTAATTACAATAATTAATTTTAAGACGCATAACGTGCATATCATTTTCCTTTTCTGATTTTATTCAAAAAAATTTTAATTTTCTTTTTTTGTTGATATTTTATGGTAATTACGATCTGATGAACTAGCCATCCGACTAGTTATTTTGCTACAGCGAGACTAAACTCTTAGTGTTGATTGAACTCTACTTTAATTAAATTGAATTCTAATTTTGATAGAAATAAAACAAACTGTCTTTTTATTGTACGAAAATTTTGTAAATTGTATGAGAGTTAAAGAGAAAAAGGAAATAATCAAATTAAAAAGAGGAGTATCAACATTCAATTCAACCAAAAATTCATCAAATTCAATTCAAGTAATTAAAAAAACATTATTTAGTGATCAAATCAGTTATTTTATTACATTTCAGTTATTTGATAAATAAAAACATTGTTTAGTAAATGAATCGATTGTTAATTGATCATTTTCATTATTGGTTATTTTTTATTTTATTGACTGTTCGTTAGTTTTTATTATGATGCGATTAAAAAAATTTTTTATTAAATAATAAGGTAAACTAATTATAAATGAAAAATATAAAATTAAATCATTCAATTAAGATTCATTAAGGAAAATGTTAGCTCGCAAATATATGTTGAATTTAATACTTTTTAGCAAGCTTTTTAAAATTTCCATAATTTCATTTTTCAATTGCTTATAAAATTACATAAATTTTCTTGCTCTTCTCGATATTTTTGATGTAATCATTTATCACATTGTAAATTAATTATTTCAAATTGTATATCAACTGGAACGTCATTAACTTGAACTGAAAATGAATTTCGAATAATGGATAAAGATTTATACATTTTTTTGAAGCAATAGAATCTCTGCTTGAAATCTGTTATTAATGCAAGGATATTTTCATAAAATTTTTCAGCCTTTTCTTTAAAAATATTTGCAGATATAGTCTGTAATGTTGAGAAATGATAAAATTTAAATTCTGCCAAATTTTTAGAAAAATGTCTAAGATTTATTTTAAATACTGTTAATTTCTGTATTAAGTCGTAAGCAAATGATTTTTACCCTTGTAAGCATGTGCTAAATTTGTTCAGATATTTAAGAATGTCCAAAGAACATGCACACATCCAAAATAAAATATATCCATAAATCACATATCCATCTTGGATTCAATAATTCTCTAAAATCATCATTTTCTTTAAGCATCAAAAATATCTTTATTTCTTCCTGAAGATCCTACACACGTCTTAAAACTTTATCCATACATAACCAACGTATTTTAATGTGATATAGGACATCTAAATGACTGGTATTAAGTTGTTCAAGGTGATCGATAAAATTTAACTTTTGTGAATAATTAAAAATATTTTTATAAAACATAATTTTTGTATACAATTGAAAAAATATTTTTTTTGTATGAAAATTTTATTGGGCCGGATCTAACCCGCGGGCCGTATGTTGGACATCCCTGAACTAGTGTATGAATGGTCTGTTAAATCCATTATCCAAAACTTTTTATTGTTAATTTAATTAATTTATAATTTTTGATATAAATGTAATATATTTAAATCAATCGAAAATGAATTTAAATATGATGAAACTTTGGAGCCTTAAGAAAAAAGAATTTTATATAAAAATAAAAGCAAGTTCAATTACTGCAAATTGTATTATGAAAATATCAAAAGGTTGTGGAATATAATTTACAAAAGTAAATAGTTTAGCAAATATCTTAGGAATTTATACCGAAAAAATATTCAGAAAAAATGCAGTATTCAAAAAATATTAAAAATATAACTAGAATTATAAGTGAATGTAATATTGTAGATGGAAACTATTATTACGGTGAAAAGAAATTAATTTTATATTTGATTTTCCAAGTAATACAGTTTAAAAAGGATATAGAATAATCAAAGGGCCTAAATTTCCAATTTATTATCTCATATTTGTAAAAACAATAAATGACATAAAAATTTAAAATAATTAATGATAATAAATTATTAGATTTTAATAATGAAGAAAATATTTTTACACGTCACCGAAAACAAATTTAAATATATTTAATTTTTTTATTCTAGAATTAACTTTAAATCCATAATCAAAATAAAAATTAATAAAAATAATTGAAGATGAGAAACCTAAAAATATTGAGTTGTTGGAAAGTCACTTCGCAATTTTTAGTAGAAAGTAAGACCAAAAGTTCTATTAGTAATAAATATTTTAATCAATAATGTATAGACCTTCTACCAGGCAATTTGAATATCCTAACCTTTAAGAACAAGAACAATTAATGGATTTAATATTAAGAGAAGAAATTGTTTAATATTGAAACTAGAGCAAAACTCATATTTAATTTTTTCAATTATAGATAAATATTTTATATTATTATTTGATATTATTTATTATATATTTTAAACCTAATATATGTTTTTATAAAATGGAAAATGCTATACGGAATCTCCATATCAATATAATGATAAATTTGATAATAATGAAAATATTAGTATTATTTTAGAAAAATCAAATTTCTAAAATTTTATATTTAACTGGAGATATTAAAAAAGGTGTTAAAATAATGAATAAAAATAAGATAATAAATGTATTAAATCCTATTGATGATTTGATGTTGTTAACCTACAATTTTAAAATTTGTTATTAAAACAACTTGAAACAAAAAGTTAAAAAGATAAAACAAACTAAACAAAAACTGTAAATGATAAGAATAAAACAATATATATTTGCGAATATTTTTCTTTAGGTTCCACGAAAACATCTGAATCTCAGTTTTAAAAAATTTCAGGTTATTTAAATAAAAAATTAGCAAATAAAAATCAAAAAAAGTTATGAAAATATAAAATTGATTAAAAAATATTTAAATGAATTAGAAATGTTTAAAGAAAGTTTACAGGAAAATATAACTTATAAATAAAATCAAACAAAATTTTTAAAAACATTTTACTCTTGATGATTATAAAATATTAAATAAAAATATATAATCTTATATATTTTTATTTTTATTGGGAATCTTAAGATTCTTAAATTATAAATTTAGAAAATTTAAGAATTTATATAAATAAAATAGGTAATTTACAAAATAAAATTATAGTTTCTTTTAAAAGTATTTTACAATAGTTTTAGTTTCTCATAAACATGATCATGGATTAGACAAAGTTATAATTTTTGGAACCATGTGTTATTATCATGTTTTTGGATCTTATAATATATATAGAAATTATTTTATGATTGATAAAACAAGCTTTAAAAAGATATGTTATTCAAAAAATCAGTAGTGGAAGGTTAGGACCAAGAACCCAAAAAAATTGAAAAATTGAAAAGAAATTGAGAAAAAAGTGATAAAAGTATAATAATATACACTACCGTGCAAAAGTATATAATATATATATATATATTATAATAAATATATAATGTATATATAATAAATATATAAAAATATATGCTAAAAATGAGCAATACCCTTTTGTGCGCATATAAATGTGAAGTGTGTAATACATATTAAAAAAAGAAATTTATTAATTTCTCATGAGAAACCATAAGCAAATACAAGTAAGATGATAGATAATGATGGTGTTAAAAGTATATTAAATGAATTACCCCCGAATCCAATAATTTATAAAAATATATAGGTATTCACAAAATATTTTAAAATTTAATTAGTTGGTATAAAATATAAATATCACATTAATAAATATTTTAATTCAAAATATAAATTAATTAAAACAGATCAAAATATAAAGAACTTAAATCATTTAAAGGAAGACGTAATTAATAGAATTAATAGTTAAATCATTTAGAAAAGTAAAATTCCAGTTTCTCTTACAAGTTAAAGTAAAATGTCAATATAATAAAGAGAATGATATCATTTATAAAGATTTTTATTCTAACAATTATAAAATATTAAATATAAATGAATTTAATCAAATAAACGATCTAATGTTCCTTAAATTAAATAAGTATATGGAAGAAAAAGAATTAATGGGTTCGGAATAGATATTTAATTATATTAAAGAAATACGAATTGATCTAACTGATTATCAATCATTAGTATACGTTAAACTTATATAAAAATACCAAAAAAGTACAATAAGTAGTCAATATTAAGAACAAAGATAATAAATGTTTCACAAAATATTTCACACTTTTATCAATCTGAAAATCATTCTGATAGGGTAAATAATTATTCATCCTTCATAAATGAATTTAACTTAAATAATATTGATTTTCCCATTTCCATTGATTGTGTAAATAAATTTATTTTACAAAAATAAAAATAAATAAAATAAATATTTTCGAATTAGAAAATGATTGGGAAATTTCAACTCTTTTATTCAATCATTGCAATGCAAAACCGAAATCAATCGAAAGAGAAATTTATTACAATATAAAAATCATTACGTCTTATGCAAAATATGAATATTTTAACAAATACAAAATCTTTTAACAATTTCATCTGTATGAAATGTTTAAATTCATTCAGATCAATTAGTGTATTAGATGAGCATATTGAATATTGTAGAGAACATAAAGAATCAAAACTTACATTCCCAAAAGAGAATTATTTTGAATTTAAAAATTATTTTACAAATAAAATTCTAATTGTGATTTGTACAGATTTGAGAGTTATAATAAAAAATATTTTTCAGGGAAAATGAGGAAGGATCAATTCAAAAAACCTATTAACCGAGGAATTATATGTAAAATCAAATAATCCACAATTTTAGAATCACAATATAATGAAATTAAACATTATTCGAAGGAAAATCAAAAATAATATCTGTTCTTCTACCATTATAAAATCCTCCTTCAACAATATTACAATCAATCATGATTTTATTTATCTTTGAAGTTTTCACTGGTTTTGATTCATAATAACTTTCTATGTAACGTTTGCTTTCAAATCCTAATATTTCACCAATTGAATTTTCTAGAAAAGAAGCAACACAACCTTTAAATATTTTCATTACAAATTTTGAAAAATTGGATTACCATTAAATGTTACATAATACTCTTCTGGTTTTAATGGTTCTAATTCTTTTATATTTTTTAATCCATTTTCAATATATGCAAATATATCAAAAATTTCAAATGTTCCTGGAGTTATCTTTGATTTTGAGATACTTTTTTCCTTTTGAATCTATAACAGTTACATCTGTTCTATTTTTTTTCAGTACCATTTAAAATAGAATTATAAGTTAAAAAATAAATTAGAGCTAAATCATAGTTAAAATTTGGATTAAGATTTAGTGGTGTATATCTGAATCTTTACTTTCTACAATAAGTGATGCTGAACATTTTTGAGATAAAAGATTTGATATTTTTTGTAGAGATTTTTCCATTTTTAATATATATTTTAATCATGATTTAGATCAAATTTAACATTTATTTTTTTTATAATAATCAGTTATACTTTTTTGCTTTTTTAATTAATCTATTATTTTTAAAATTAAATGATCAATATTATCATGATCTGCTATTTTAACAGCTAAATATTTTTCTTAAAGTTATAAATTTATACAACGACGTTGCTAAAAAAGAAGTCGGATCAAGAGAATGGACACCTTCGGTGTTTGCAGCTTCGCTGCATTTATGTTTATAAGTATGAAAACCTAAACCAGTTCCTGTTTTACGTGTTAATTGTTCTTTTAAAAATTTAATATGATTATATGGTTAATTTAAAAGAACTTTTATATCTTTTATGATATCTAAATACTTTTTAATTTCTTTAGATTATAATCTCAATCGGATTTTCCCCATAACATTGCTCTAAGATCATTATTTATTTCAAATTCTTTTTTATTTTTCATATTTTGTATTTTCGGTACATCATCTTCTTTCACGATTAAATGATCAATATTATTTTTTTTCATTATGTCTCCATCAAACAATGGTTTTATTTTTTAGGTAAATTTTCATCTAAATTAAATTAAATTAATAATGGGTATTTTGTAGTTTTGAAATTATATTACATTGTTCTGTAATTAGATTTTTCATTTTAAAATGGTAACCTTTGTTATCTATACTCTTATTTTCATCTAATTTCTCAGTAACAGGTTTATGAAATGTATCAAATTTCTAAAGCTAAATCACTTTCTGCTTTCCATTGATTTAATTGATTAGTTTCAATTTTTTTTGTATCTATTAAATTTTTAAAGATTATTATTACTTTCAATTTTCAATTCTTTTTTGAAGGTCATTCTTATCCATTTTTAAATTAAAAAATATTTCACTTATTTAATTTTTTCTAATGTTTTAAAAAATTCTCTGAAACCTTTTTCTCATTTAAAAAATTTTCAATTTTTATTTTTTCGTATTGTTTAATCACTTGATTAAAGAACTGCTATTGGTTTGAAAATGTTTCATCTAATTTAGGTTATCGGATTTTGTCTTCAGTTTCAACGAAGCTCATAAATAGGAGCAGTTGGTTTTTCGGACTAAAACTCCAAACCACTTTGTGGTGCATCATACATTTTTCATTATCAAATTTCTCTTCCAATTTATATAATTAAAAATAAGTCTTTAGAACTTTACATTGTAAAGTATAGAGATATATTCTCAGAGAGCTACTTTGTAGCTAATATTAGGATAAAAAGATATCTAAAATTTTCAATCTTTCATTTATAAATCTTTTAATTATATGATTTCATATTTTTTTATTCCTCCTCTGGTATTTAATATAAACCTAAAATTATGATTATTATTTATTTTACAAAAATTTATATTTTTTCATAATTATAATAAAAATATAAATTAAAGTATCTTAAAAATATTAAATCAGTTCAATTATATTTTTCGTCTTCTCAGATATGCGTCTTAGTCCATCAACAAAAAATAATTTCTGGAAGAATTATACAACCCAAAAATATGATAATTATTTATTGCTCAAAAATTTACAATATTATCATTTTTATATTCTTGTTTATTTGCAATAATTATTATTGAAAATTGATTTTTTGCATTAAATGTAAATTGTATTTACAGAGATTTTTTAAAATTTCATAACTTTAAATTCAGTTGTTATTGATTTCGAAGTTGATTCCCAAAAAAATGGTTTTATTTTTTCATAATTTTTTTATATTCTTCTAGTGTAAAAAAATAATTTCTTTTAAAATATTTTCAAACTTTTTACAAATGTAAAGTTGATATAAAAAAAGGTTAATTGTCCGCAAATATTTTAAATCCGTTTCATTTTGAAAATCAAATGTATTATGTTCCTTTACATGTTTATCTAAATCTTTAAGGGGTGGTAAACTATAAGAATCAAAGTAATAACCATTGTAATATCCAACCCAATGAATTCCTTTTTGATTTCTATTTTAATAATTAAAGGCACAACTATGATACTTAATCATTCGGATTGAATTTCTGATTTAATATGTTTTTCTTTTAATTAATCTTTCGTTGTTTGAAAAAACAATAGATTTCAACCCGCATTAAAACTTTTAAATGTATCTCTAAATCTTCAGCTATATCTAATAAATCAAAATTGGAAGTTGTATTAATTCCATATTTACAGAAGAATTCAAGTAAATTTAAAATCATTTTTAAAATAAAATTTTGAATTTTTTCAGAAACGGATTTTTCTCTTGATACAAGTGTTAAATCTGTTGCCCAAATATCATCTTTACTAAAAACTTTAACTTTAAGATAGTGTTTAGGTTTTCTAAATTCTTTATGAAGTTCATATGCTAATTGTTTTATATTTTCTGGTATTAATTATGCTTTGTCTTCAAGTACATTTTCATTTGCAATATTTTTAACAGGTCTTGTTAAACCCTGACCAAATAATAGTTTCCCCTTCATAATTACTTTTACTAAAGCTCTTTCAAGTTTTTCTCTTGGAGTTGTATTTTGAATATTGTATATTTCATGTATTATTTCTGCATCAGCAACATGGCTATTTTTTAAATCTTTTGAAATAAATTTTACAACATGTTTCTTTGCAGCTTGATCTATTCTATTTATTGGAATTGAATTTAAATTAGTTTTGATTTTAAAAGTTTTATTATTTAAACTAAACTATTAATATTTAAATAATATAGTTTTGTTTAAATAGTTTTGTGATAGATAAATACAGATTTTTGAAAATGGATGTTTAGGATTTTTTTATTAATATCAATGTAACTAACATGGCGCACCAACGCCATCTGCACATTATTGCAGCTGGATTGATTCCAGAAAAGTTCAGAAGAGACGATGATCTGGATAATTTTTTTAAAGAATGTGACAAGTACTTCTCTTTATTAAAGATTCCAAATTCTTCTAGGACAGCATTAGTGGTTGGATTTTGGACCAAGAATTAATCTCCACTTATGAAGCCGTGAGCGTAGAGGTGAAAACTTTTGACGAAAAGTTGCGCAAAGCATCTCAGAAGAGAAGCTCGATGGTTGAAGACGTACAAGCTGCTCTTCACTACAAGAGGACAAATGAAACAGCGGAAAAATACTTTGAAAAAGTAGAAAAGCCAGTGGATAAATTGTTGTCACATACATGGGATAAGAGTCCTTGGTGAAACTGTTTTTGGTTCATTGCTCAAATGACTAGAAGTAAAGAGGGAATTATGCATGCGTGAGGTGAAAGGAGAATTCAAAATAAAGAAGATAATAAAAAAGCTGGATGAATGTAGAGCTGAAGTAGAGAAGATAAATTCAGTTGGAGAACGAAGAACAAAACAATATCAAAGCAACACATCAGCCCTAACCAGTAGCCATCGGCCAAGAATGGAAATTCGTTTTGAGAAACCACAAATGCGACAAATAAACAGAAATGAAATTAAAAACATAATAGAATGCTAGACATGTCACAAGATTGGACACATAAGCCGAGAATGCATTCTGAAATGGAAACCGACTTGTTTCGCTTGCGAAATAGAAGGGCACATCCGAAGACAATGCTCTTCAGTGAAGTGTAATCCTTGCGGCTTACATGGGCATTCGGATCGTGTTTGTTATATGAATATTGAAAGAAGACGAAATGACAGGAGGATGCCATGGGGAACAGAAACGGTTAGTACAATTAGGTGCGTAACAACAAAAATCTTAACATAATAGCTGAGAACGACAGAGAACAAAACAGTGGAAGATATTCAAATGATGATGGAGTTTCGAAGGGCTACGAAATGGGCCCAAAAGAAAAAGCTCCGACAGATGGGGAGTTTAAGAAACAACTGTATTGTTTTTATGGCAGATAAATCGGGTGTTGGATGCACGGCCTTTCTGAAACATAAGATCGTGACGAAAGGAACCCCCATCAATATGAGACTGTGGAGACAACCACTTCATTTGGAGGACAAAATAGACGATGCTATTGCAAATCTTCATAAAAATAAAATCATAAGAAAGTGCGAATCTCCCTGGAACACACTACTCATTTGTGTGTAGAAAAAAGAGAAGTAAGATATTCGACTCTGTTTAGATTTCAGAAAGCCGAACGCCATCACGGAAAGACAGGTTTTTCCGATGCCAAATATAGAAAAAATGCTGGAAATGCTGGAGCTCGGTATTTTAGTTCCATTGATTTAGGGAATGCCTACTACCAGGTTGAATTGGAAGAAGAATCAAAGGAGAAGACAGAGTTCTCTACAAAATCAGGCCACTACTGTTTTAATAGAATGCCTTTCGGGATTGCACCGGCACCGGGACTTTTTCAAAAGCTGATGACCAAGGTGCTCAACGAAATGGAAGGTACTGGATGACATACTGGTGTTCTCCGTCAACAATGAGAATCATTACAAACCTGTACACAGTGCTTTATGTCACATGCAGATTCTAAATCTGGAAAGATGAAAACAAGAATTTTAAATATGCTGAGCGAGGACAGAGGAGAACAGTGGCAAAGGGATAATCTCGAAATTAGAAAAATCAAAGAAAACATTGTTAAAGGTAAAGAGAAAGAGTTCATATTGTCAGGTAATACGATAATTATCAAAAGAACAATAAAATATGGATACCGCACGAGAAGAAAGAAGAATTCATCATACATACGCATAAGCTGCTATCTCATGCGGGAACAGAGAAAGTGAAGAAATACATTTCCATTTATATGTATATCCATGATTCATTGCCACTGAAGATGTGATAAACATGTTTTGAGGTTCCCTGCTTAAATTTATCGACCGTAGCTTTGGACCAATTAACGCGATTTCAATTTTGATCAATTGTAAGGATATGCGGTATTTAACGAGAACATAGCTTTCTCGAGAACCTATAAGTATAGGATTTACATCTAAAAAGAAAAAGGTTTTTAAAGAAATTTGGGATCTTTTAAATCTGACAATCACGTTATTTAATCTACTAAATCTGAAAACACAATTAATTAACAAATTTTAATAAACACTAGCCTGAAGATAACATTTATTATGCTTTACCATTACTAATATTGGATTAATTGATTCTTCTTCGTACCAATCCAAAAACTTAAATACATTGAGGAAATCATTTTTTATCTCAAAATGTGTGTTGAAATTACTTTCAATACACTGATGGAATACTCATTGAAACACAAATGGAGTAATCAACCAAGTACGGGAAGATTTTTCACTAGTATCAGATCTTCAAAACTACCAAAAACAAAAATATTTCATCTCGACCTGACATTTTATCCATCGAGCAAGTTCGTACTCTATCCAATTATATTTCAGATATGGAAGCACATATTGAGGATGTCACAAAACTCAAAACCAGAAGAACCACTGGCACATCTGTTTGTTAGATGCGAGGCTTCAAAAATATTAACTCTCTGCCGTCACAACTCTATACAATATTATTTAGCTCTTCAAATTATAATTTTTTTTTTCAGTGCTGACAGACAATATAGTCAATTCGTATTGCGTGTTTCAGTTTCACTCCCAGAAAATCTCACAAAATGTACAGTAAAAGTTTTTCTTTTTGAATACTACGCTTCACAATAGGGAAAGACGGTTCATCTGGAAGAGCCTAATATTTTTCCGTTTGTGGTTATCATAATATACCACTTTTCCATCCCCGTAACTATCTGATGTAAAAATTCTTCTTCTTAAATCTTGTTATGAAGCATACTGCAATTTTTGGCTCTTTTGTCTTGTTCTCCGGAGTAAGCTTTTGAGTCTTTCACAGCTGTCTGATTTGGCAAGGTATTGCATACCATGTAATTCCAAGTTGCATACCGAGCTCTACTTGCGTTCAAAAAAATTTCAAGGTCTTCATCAGCAATTTTTAATAAACGTATTTTATTTTGTCAAAATTCTTAGATACATATTTTTTGTGTATATTTAATGATGTTACATTTTAAAATCTGATACTTACTTTTTACACACCCTGTGCTTAAATTTAATATGAGATGTAGTGTGAGCAAGAAAATCTTACAAAATATACAAAGATTATTAAAAAATAAAATTTTTCAAATGGTAGTTAATTATTTAGCCAACAATAACATGAAAATTAGAACAGCTTTAATGGGAATAGCTTGAGATACACTTGAATATATTGACCAAAGTTAAATATTGAATCGAGTAGAAGCTCAACAAAAATCCTGATCATTATGAAAGAAGCATTTGGTTACCAGGTATATTCTAATCTTAGGCAAGCATAGACTGAAGAGAGGTCATCTCGAACAAGTGGATTTCTTTCTGAAGACAAGCCCCACAACCTTGATTTTTCCATCCAATTTTCAATTAGCTTGGAGTCACTAGCTCGCCAACATCTACGTATAGTTTCAAATAATAATGAACCAATTAATAAATTATCAAGCTTTATAATAACGTGTGTCAGTCAAAAAAATGCACAATATTTCACGGGCCATTTTGATAAGCATAGGAACAAAAGTTTTGGTAATTATTTACGTTTTTGATATGTATGAATATCAATGTTAATTATCATAATAAGAAAATTCGTTTTGTTTATCTCAGTGAATAACCGTTCTATTTTGTTCTGTTGTATAATATACAGGGTGCGCATAAAGTCCTTGGACTTTGTAAACGATTATTTAAAGACGAAAATTCATCAAAAACAAAAAGGTT
>JBBMKC010035360.1:0-18239 GCA_037834085.1 Bipalium vagum | reverse complement strand
ATCAGTGTTATTTCATACATAACCCTAATCTATGTACTTCATATTTCAATAAAAAATTAACAGTTTAATGAAAAAAACGGTGTTTTTTATTTAATTCAAATCTTGCGTGATTTTTGAGACACCCTTTAGAAGAAAAATTACCAATGTCTTGGAACGGTGTAGATATATGAAATATTATAAATTGGAAGTTTCTCTACCATTCAAACCAGAGCGTCTTAAATTGAGAAATGGTTGGACCAATGAAGATTTAAAAATTGGTGATAAATCTTCTAAACTGATGTTCAGCGATGAAAAAAAAGAAAATTAGATGAACCTAATGCATATAAGAAGTTTTGGCATGACTCCAGAACATAAAATAATTATTTTTTAAGACGTTGAACAATATTTCTTTCATTTTTCTAAGTTAATATTATTTGAATTTGATTTTTTTATTTACTTCAAAATATTTATTTGTTATTTTTTCTATTTTACCTAGATATTTGAGAGAATTTTTTTAATGTTTTCTTAATTGAGATCAATTTTAAATTTTAAAATTTTTATTTTATAATTATTTTTGTTTTATAAAAATTGATAAATATATCAATTTGTTATGACTTTTGTTTTTATTAAAAATAAATTTAAGTAAATTAATTTAATTTTAAATTAAGTTTTTTTTAATTAAATTAAATTTTGCCCATTTGATGGTCATGGAGCAATGAAATTTCAAAGCACCCATGGCCATAATAGATTTATCTGCCGAAATAAACCATAACGAAAGTGATTTGGTTTGAAAATACCAAAATGCACATTTATAAAATATATAAGTAAATGAATATCTTTTTATTAAATTCTTTTTATTTTTTATTTAGAATTATGTATGGTTTCTTCAATGAAGATTCATATGAGAAAATAACAATTAGTCTCATTGACCATACAAAGCTGAAAGAAGAACAAAAGCAAATTGTATCGATCGTTTCGAAGAGCTTTTGCGATTGATACGAGAAAATTATATAATAAAATAAAATTTTTTAGAAATTATTTTTTTATTTTTTGTTGTTAATTATTAAAATATTCATAAGTTTTTGTAGAATAATTTTTAGGTTAAAAATTTTTAAAATTTACCATATAATTTTAATTGACCAAATTATATAATGGTTGCGTAATTATGTAATTTTAAAAATGTATGAAATAGTAAAACGCAACCAAATGTTTTGTCTAAATACATTGATTGAAACGTTTTTCAAAAATTCAAGTATCTTATTTCCAATTTTTTACAAAATCAATTAAGTGCAAGAGATTGTAGCGGCTAAAAATAATAAAATAAAAATTGAGTCTACTTTTTATTGTGAGCTGTTAGCATTATTTGTTTTATTGAAAATTTTTAATAATAAAATTTTAAATAATACTATATCCTATATGTTCATTATAAAGAATGGAACAAAAGTAACTGCATGATTTAAGCAAAGCTTCTCAAAAGAAAGAAATCATTATTTTGCAAGAGGATCAACAGATACAAATTTTTATTTATTATTTTATTATGTATTTATTACAAAAATTTTGGAGAAAAGGTTAGGATTGTATAACAAGGAAATGGTTTATTCACCTTTGAAAAAACAATTTTTCTAAAAATTCCTCTCCTTAAAATAAAAAAATCTCTTCCATTTTTAGAATTTTTCTGTAATTATGGAATTAATTCAACATCGAATTTTGATTTAATAGATAATACTGAATATTTAAAAATGGTATTAAAAGTTCTAATGCGCGATGATATTACAGAAAAAAAATCTGAAAAAACATTTTGTTTAATGTGAACAATTAACAGCTTGTCTTATGGAAAAACGTTAATGAAAAGAAATGTGGAAGTTGCTCAGATGAGCAAAATAAGCTTTAACCTTAGAAATTCATTTAAAAATATTTTAGAAGAGATTAGATAATAATAATGATACTTTAAAATCTCTTTGTTTTTATGATGATTATAAAACTTTAAAAATAATAATAATCATAGTGATAGTCATAAAGTAAAAGGTAATTTTATTCGAAATGAATCAAATATTAAATTTTTAATTATTACTGGTAATGATATGAAAGGAAAAATAAATGTGAATAAATTTAAAATAATAAATGTAACTGATTCAATAAATGATAATGATATTGTAATTTTAAAATATGTGAGCAAACGTTTAGAGATATCATTTAATATCACAAAACTTAGAAAAAGTTTATTAAATGAAATTAGTGTAAATGGAATAGTAAGCCGAAAAAATCATTCTATTTTATTAATTATTTAAAATCAACTAAAATCATTTGAAGAAAAAATGAAACATTAACTGAATTAAAAATGAAATTTTACTCTATAATCTTAAAGAGGGATCAACAAGTTTAAATGAAAAAGAAATGAAACTTGAATTAAAAGATGAAAAGCTTTACAAACATTTTTCAGAATTAAATTTTTAGATAACTTAATTTTAACTGGTTTATTATGGTACACCACCAACCCAATTAAAAAGGGAAATATATTATAGGATAGCCCTTATTCATAATTACACAACCTGAAGGACTCTTAAGCCAATGTCGATGCCAAGTTTCAAGAACCAATAATGCGAAGTCTTGTGAAATTGAAATAAAAAATAAACAGTGAACGTCTTCACTGCATCATTTCGATTGTGCATGTATTAATGAGAATCGGGACTTATTTACTGTTTTACCATAATTTCGAATGAATAGAAAGTATACTTATTTCAAAATACTCTTATTAAATAAAATTACAATAATTTGGTTTGGGTTGTCATCATTTTTATGATTGAAAAATTATTTATTTCATTAATATTTAATATCATATTTTTAATAATATATATTAATTAATTTTGCTATAGAAATTACGAAAAAACACTCCTTGTTATGGAAAGCTTTATATTCATTTTAATCTTTTAAGATAATCATGATAAAGAACACCAATCAATTAATCTGTTAAGTATACCAAAATCTAACCATTTCTCGATCAAAGGACGAGAATCAGTTTTATAAAGATAAAGGCACTTTATTTTTATTCTAAATTTATAATAGTTGTATAAAATATTTATGCCATCTAAAATCATCCGATAATTCTGGGTGGAAACAAGTAACAATGACATTATTTTGTTGTACGGCAACGGGTTCATCGTTCACATCATATGCTAAGACATCGACATCTTCAGACAAGAGTTTGGTTATTCTAGGAGATCGAATAAATATTCCGTTAAAGTCTGAATGTTGTGAGTCTAACAGCAACAAAGTTATTGTATATCAAATTTGTAAAAATAATCTACCACATAACTCAGTTTTAAGCCTTAAGATTTTCTCCGAACTTTCTCTTTGTCTTCCATTTCCATTTCTTTCACATTCTATATTCACTCCTCCTAGCTAAAAACGTGTTTATCAAAATTTTATACAAAATGTAACACTGACTTTCCATTGACCTAATTCTTTTTCTCCTTTAACTTTGTCACTTAAGAAAATTAAGCCTGCACAAATTCCCCAAACCATATACTTCTTATCCGCTTGCTTTCGTTCTGAAAATTATTAAATAATTGAAAGATTATCCCGAATATCCATACCCGTCAACCACCTGTTGTAGAATTCCTCAAATTTATCAAACTCTAAGAACCTTGCTAATGTGGTACTTTCTCCTCCTGGAATTATAAGCCCATCAATGTCAGCCGTAAGTTGGACTGATTTTCGTATTTGAATACAGTTTATTTTGACACCTTCAGATGTTTCACTTAACTTCTTGAAAAAGTTTTCATGCTCAATAAACGCTCCCTGCACAGCTATTATTCCAATATTTAAAACCTTCAATTGCTTTTTAAAAACCATGTATGAAATACAGTGAACATTACTTATCGCCAGATTTTATTTATATTATTCGTAATGCACTTTAGCCCTGCAACGTTTGCAGATTGTTAACAGTTCGATGTTGACAATACGAAATGACCGATACGGAAATGAGTGACATTTAGTTTTTCAGATGTCTTGAAAAACTAAAACTTCAGAAAATTATATATCTACATTATAGCTAAAGCGTTCGAAAACTCGTAATTGTTTTAGAGTGAAACTTTATAATGACAAAACTTTCAATTTAGGCGATTATTTTTTAATTATTTTTGAAAATTTTAAAAAATAATTTTAGTGCCAAAATCAAATATTATTTTAAAAAATGCACATTTCACATTGATTATTTTATAATTAAAGTTAGGATAAGTTTCGATTTTGAGATGGATCTTCAGTATTTGTGCAGATTGTATGAATATAAATAAATAATTATATTGTTGAGATGTCCCAAATTAAAAAAAAAATTATTGATAATTTCTGAAGACGATATAATTCTTGATTCATTACTGTCATAAAAAAATATGCAATTTAAAAATGTTCAACAGAATGGATATTTTTTTCTGAAGATTTTGCAAAATTTGTTTACAATTTAAAAATTTTATTTTATTTTTTATTTCGTAAAAGGAAAAATACGGCAGAGAGAAACTAATAATAATAATCATATTAATAATAAAAAGTTTAAATTTCCTTCTCTTTCTTTCCTTATTGAAAGTTGTGTATCATTTAAAATGTAGAGAGACAAACCCGATGACTCACTGATGGATGGTGATAGAGCCATTGACTCTAAGCTGGCCAGTCGGATCGTGGAACTCTACTTCAAGTCTGATGGTAACTTGGAAAAGCTTGTCCAGGATAAAGTTAAAGTGTACGGGATTTCCGCGTTATTCACTTTTTATTAGACTTTTTATGGAATGCAGGGAAAGCATAAAGCCTTTTCCGTTATGAAAGAATAAACGGAGATAAAATTTTAAAAATTCAATCTAATACTGTTATATCATAAGTTAGGTGGAAAAAATCTTATTATAAAAATAAAAATATGGAATAAAAATTATAGATATTTTTACATTTCTTAAGAAATAAATCAATATTAAATTTCAAATATTTTAAATTAATAATATTATTTGATCAATGATTGTCTAGTCATATTAAAAAATCCTGCAATTTAAAAATGTTCAACCAAATATTTTACATAAACTTCCACATTGTCTATTGAAAAGGATATCCTGATTACAATCATCATATATGCAACTCCAAGAAGCTATCAAGGAAGTCATCAATCTATTCTCTCAAAATGCCTTTATAAAGCTTCAAGCAATAATCAGAAACCAAATTTTAGGGTTTGTTTAATTTAAATTTTTAAAAAATTTTGATTTAAAATACTTATTATCTAAAAATATCATTTACGACTCTTGAGTAAGATGAATTAGAAGAACTAAAGAAAATTTGTGATAATTATTTGTTAAAAACAAAGTTCATTTTAAATACAGTGAAATCTCGTTGATTCGAAACGCGCGGGACAAAAAGTTTGTAATAAAATATCCGGGTTTTGAATTAACTAAAAAAAATTAATTAATCTCATGTTTATTCATACAATGAGAAAATCTAAAATTTGATAACATAAGCAATAGTACATAAACTTTCATTATCCTTTAAGATTTTTAATAATAATTCATCACAAAATGTTTAATTTTTTATTATATAAAATAATCTGATATTATTATAGTATTTTCATTTAGCTTACCAGACATAAAAATAATTCAAAATACATTTACTTTGCTGTTAAAAGAAAAGGAAAAAGAAGTACTTTAATTTTTTTAATATTTTGTTTACTTTATTATTGTTCTTAAAGAAAGTCATTTTATTTATAATATCATATTCTACTATTCTTTCAATTTTACATTATTATAAAATCTGAGGTCGTTCCATACGGAAAAATACTTAGAATAAAAATATATTTTATAAAAACACAAATACTTTAATCAGTTATCTAATCCACTGTTATCAACTACGATTTGAAAGCGTTCTGGTGGAAGTTCGATTCCGTGTTTTAAGAACTTTCGGTCCTTTTCAGCAAAATACGCGGAAAAAGCATTTCCGATCTTACATTTGTCACTGAAAACCTTTCTTTTCAAAAAGTAATGTAATGATCTGAACAGATGATAATCTTTCAATGTCATCTCTGGACTTTGATGTGTGAGGCAGGTGTTCCCATCAATATTCTTTCAACTTCTGGTTCTTTTAAATGTATTGGGTCTTACGTTATCTTGTTGCAGAATAATATCTTTTTGTTTGAACTGAGATGGTCTCGTTTTAGTGAATTTATCACGGAGTCGATCTAATTGGCTTTAGTAGTAGAATTTATTTTTGGATTAAAACCTAACATGTTTTTTCTTTGTCAGACGAATAAAAACGGCAGCATTATGGCAGCATTTCCATGAAAAGTGGATTCGCAGAAGAGAAGTTATTGATTGCCCACCAAGATCATCTGACCTCACCTCCATGACTTTTTCGTTTGAGGTCATATAAGAGAATTAGCTTATCCTCAGCAAATCTAGTCATTAGAAGATTTGAACCATAAAATTAGTGAAGCATCTACTAATATATCATTGGATTTAACTGAAAAAGTTTTGTTGTCTGTTACTGGTAGAGTACGCACTTGCTATGAAGCCAATGGTGAATATTTTGAAAATAAATAAATTTTGTATATTTGGCTTTGTTTTCATGTACCAAAAAAAATACATCAAAATCTTTTTTTTCTATTCGTACATAAAGTTGTAAAGCTACTTAAAAGTCACCATGTATATAAAAAGTAATTTAAGAAAGCTATAAATCTATATGCAATTGATTTTTTTATTTAAAGATTTTACGCGTTTTTTGACAAAGCTTTCCGACCACTCGTTATTGTTCATAATTGATTTTTTATTCGGTGGTTGACTATTGGTCTTAAGCTGGGTAGTTAAAAAAATAAGAAAAGGAACAATGATTAAAATTTTCCAGACATTACACTATCTTAATGTTTACATTAGGATTTGATAAATTAAAAATTTTCCCTTAGAGGTCAAATATTCTATAGATATATAAAATATGTTATTGTAAAATGTTTAATTTTCTTCAAAGGTTTTTAATTTTAATGATCAAATATCATTAACAATATTCTCCTTGTATATTTTCTATAAATAAATCCATTTTGTCATTTTCTAATTTTATGAAGTGAAATATATCACTTATGTTATTTCATGTTAAAGAATTGTGAATACATGTTGGAAACATTACAAGTGTTCATTCAAAAGTATCATTCCCAACTCATGGACTGGTTATATCCTCTATTAGTTCATTTGGTAATTAGGCAATCATCTGCTTCCATAGATAATCACATTACCACTCTCCAGGATACTGCGGATATGATAAGGTGAGTTCAGTGAAAAATTTTATGTCTGATCTATAAGTAATATTTTTATAATATTATGGATCCAATTTAATTGTAAGCTCTTTATATATACAGTTTGGTTAGCAGAGAAGGGTTATTCTTCAAAGGGCTATTCTACCCTGTGCATCAAAAATGACAAAAAAAATTAAAAGAACTGTATTATAAAGTCTTGCCACTGCCATACAGCCCAGACATTGCTGATACAGATTACTAACTTTCTTAAAGGAAAAATTAGTGAAAACAATTATGATTTACAAACGTTTTTTTTATCAAAAAACTACTGAATTTTATTCTGATGGCTTTTATTCTTTGGTAGATAGGTGGAAGATAATAGTTGATACTGATGGAGAATATTTAATCAATAAATGTTTGTATGTTAATAATAAAATTTATTTTGAAATTTTGTTGATTAGGACTCAAAATTAAAGTGGATCCCTAATAAAAGTAATTATAATTATTATGTATTTATATAAAAATTTATAATATATTTTTAATAAGTTTATGAGCTTATATTTAACATTTTCAAAATTTATTACCAGGAATTTATTTCCTCAAAGACTCTTATTAGAGCTTTGCTGCAAATTTGTTATGGATGAAATCCCACCAAAAGATAGTGATATCAAAATTTGCTTGATAAGATTTATTCGGCTTCTAATTGTTTTGTTGAAATCCGAAATTCTCAGCAATATATTCCCTACCTTTGTCATGGCAATTTCTCGCATTATATCTTGGACTGCAGACCTCAAATCTGGAAAAGTTCGAAAGGTGATATTGTCTGATTTTCCTTTATTTACTGCATATTCAATAATGAATGAATTAAAAAAATAATATGATAAAATATATAATAAAATAATATAATAATAAATATATAATAGAAAAGTAAAAATGTATTAAAAATTAATTTATTAACATGGTTTTATTATTTCACCCTTATCTTCCAAAAAGCAGTCTTCAGAACCATCAAACTTTTCCATGAAATTTTACAATACAAAGTCTAGCAATTGAGATCGAACATCTTCTACATACATGGAACATAATTTTTTTGGTTGTGCTTTTCTTTTCCAGGTTAAGTTAATTACTTTCCCTAGATTATTAATTAATTATTTCAATTTAATCATCAAGGTCATACATATAAAAAAACTTATTCAATTCATTCAATATACATAATTTTTTTTAAATATAACAAACTGACAAAAACTCACCCATTATAAATAACTACCATCTTTTATAATATTTTCATGTAATACATAAGATTCATATAATATATTATTATATAATAATATATATAGTATCAGGTTGAGTCAAAAGTTATTCATGTTTTTAGTTATTTAAAGTTCTTGTTTTACCATATCATTTAATAATAATATTTATATGAAAACGTTGGTGTCATTTAAAAGCCGTTGAAAAGGATACTGTAGTTACATTTTAAAAGTAAAATTTATAAAATTCCATTCACCTTTTTTTACAGTTAGAATGTTTGAAAGCAGTAATTCGGATACTATTACGTCACTATTGGAAAAAAAGGTCTATCAGCTGCAGCTGCGACTCGAGAAATTTGCGACGTGAAAGACAAGGATGTGCTAAAGGAAAATAAAGTTCAGTGGTGGTTTAGTCGCTTTAATCAAGGAGATACCGATATTGAAGGTCAGGAAAGTTCAGGTCGACCATCGGTGATGAACAAGGAAGATTTTTGTGCCCTAGCAGAGCAGCAGCCCAGAACAAGCACCCGAAGGCTGTCAGAGGAGGAGGGCATTCTCAAAGCACTATCGTTCGTCATCTGCATAACATTAGTTTTGTAAATAAAAATTCACTCCGAGTTCCCCACGAATTGATAGATAATCAGGCCAAGTGCCGAGTTGACATTTGCCGCGATATTACTACAGAATCCCAAAGACAACCGTTTTTGGAGGCACAGGAGATAAAAAATTGGTTTTTTTTCTAGTAGAGGTGGCTTTTGTCTGGTCAGCTAACTCAGTAAATAGTTTCACTAGATCGCTTCGAAAAGAAAGTGATTTTGTGAGTTTGGTGGAATTAAGAGGGGCATGTGCACTGGGAACTTGTTCCGGATGGTCGAGCTATCGAAGGTAACCTTTATGTTGAACAACTACAGCTAGTTCATAATGATTTGAGCACTCTTTACCCAGCATTGTTGAATCGCAGTACAGCACTCCTACAGCATGATAATTCTCCAAGCCATATATCAAGAATAGTGCAGTGGAAAATTCAGGAACTGCAAGGCATTGAAGTCATCCCCCACCCAGCCCGGATCTCGCTCCTTCTGATTATCATATGTTTTGGTCTCTCTCGCATTTTTACCAGGGAAACGCGTTGGTTCAAAGGAAAAGCTCAAAAAAGGAATAGTCGAATTCTTCGCCTCAAAAAAACCTGAGTGATATTACCATGGAATTGCGCAATTGGTAGAAAGATGGCTTTGTGATTCTCAATAAATTCAATGAAGCATTTATAAGCTTGTTCTCGAACAACATCTCCAATAACGCAATGTTTGCTTGGTAAACATTTACTTTTAAATATCTATTTTTCGCAAGTAATGCCTCATTTATTTATATAACCTGCTCTTCATCACCAATAGGCTCATGAAACTTGTTTGAAATTTCTCTTTTAGAATTTTTTAATTGGAAAAAGATCCTATCAATATGCATTGTGTAGCACTAATAATAAATTGAGACACAAAGTGTACCCTATTTGTACCCCCACTTTTTTATTGAAAACCGACCCTGAATTTTGTGATAAAGTATTTTAGGTATTTTAATTATTTGGCATATTTTATACATTTTGTATATTTCAAATATTGAATATTTCATATATTTTTATTTTTATTAAATTTTATATTTTTTGTGTTTTGTATAGATGTTATTTTTAGACAAAATATATTTTTAGGCCTATCCCTCAAGGCCTGTTTTTTATTTTTAAAAAGTGGGGGTACAAATAGAGTACACTGTGTTATGAGTACCAATGACATAATTGATAAGGATGTGTTATGCAAAAGTGTTACTACTAAACTCTTTCTGAATTTGATCTTTTGCATTAAAGATCGATTTATATTCTGTGGTTTCGACATTTCCCTTGACATAAAGAAATTGCTTTTTTCATCCTTTACCCTTTCTAGTAATTCTAATAAAGTCATAATTCTTAGAATAAAATTTAAAAATTAATTTAATAAAGTAAATAAATTAAAGTAAAGTTTAATTGAAATAAAGTAAATTTATGTCCTTGATAATTAAATTGAAATAATAAGACAAACCCGGACAAGGTAATGAAATTAACTCTTTTTCATTTGTAAAATAAATTTTATTTTCGAACATTTGATAAATGAAAATATTTTAAATTATGAGTCTTAATTAAACTTTCATTTGTTAAGAGAAATGATAATTTTATTTAAAATTATCTTTGATACTTTAAATTAGAAGTAAAGCAAAGAGAATGAGTTTACTAATTATAAGAGGTACAAATAAATAATGCGGATTTTTTAATAACCAAAGCATGGTAATTTCGAAACAAAAAGAAAAAATAATTTATTCTAAATAATGGCCATTGTTATCCACGCATTCTTCTATCTTTCAGTCAGTTTATGAATGCCATCCAAAAAGAACATTTCTAGTTTCGAGGAGAACCATTCTGAGACCAATTTTGGACATCTTTTTACGATTTAAAGTGCTGCTCAGCAAGTTCATGTGCCATTGAACGGAACAGCTGAAAATGGGAAGGTGCAAGATCTGGTGAATACAGCAGGTAGGTGAGTACTTTTTTCCATTTCATATCTTTTAACATGCTTTTAACTGCTTTAGAAATCTGAGGCGTTGAGTTGTCATGTAGAAGAATTACTTTTCCGTGTTTTCTGACCCATTCTGGATTTTGCGATTGACAGGCATCTTCATCCAATAAATTTTGTAAATTGTGGTTTTCAAATTTGGAAGGACGGCCTAAGCTTTCTTTATCCTTTACACTGAAATCATTACTTCTGAAGCGGTGAAACCAATGCTCACATGTTTCCTGAGATACTACATGTTTTTTATAAGCATAATATTCTTCAGAAGTTTTGTTCATCATGAATTAATGAATGAGAACTTCTCGCAAGTGTTCTTTGCTTGGCTTAAATGTTGACATATTTAGATCTAAAAATTTTGAAATGATTAACATATTATAAAAATTTAAATGATTACCCAATTAATAGATATTATTCAAACAAATTGATTTATATTTCAATTCACAATTATATTTCGATATCTCACTAAATCTATTTTAAATAAACCGCCTTATTTATTTGTACCCCTTATAAATATGGGTGTGAAATTTTTATGAAGAAATTATATTAATTTAAAGTATTAAATTAATGAGAATATAAATTATTCTAAAGCATCTCAAAAAGTATGATAAATTTCATTTTAGGAATCGGAGATAATCATCCAGAAGTTCTTTACGCTAAATCCTGCTGCATTTCTAGGAATAATAAACTCTCTACCAGTTGGATTTCAAGAAAGAATTAAGGTTATTCTTAAAGATAATTTGACGTTTGCAACATTTTACGGGACTCCACCAGCAAAATCTGGGTCTACTGAAACTTTAAATGATAAAATTAAGACTCCGTTAGCTCAATATTTCAATTTTTAATTAATTATTATTTTGACAGAAATGAAAATTCAGTAACATTCAGTACCACCTTCAATGCTTACCCGAGACCTGGGTTGTTTGAGATGCGCAATTTAGATTTCCACCAGCGATATAAAAGTATAAACAAAGAAGAAACAAAAGTGGAGGTTGGTTTTTAATACGACTGTTTGGTTTCCAAGGAAAAGATTAAATTTCTGTCAAGTTAATGTGGAAAAGAAAAAGTTTTACAACTTTATTGAATTTTATAAAAATTGTTCATTTTTTCTACTTTACTCTAATTTGACAAAAGTAATTTTAAATCAGATTATTGAAAAGTAGAATAATGATCATAACAGAAATAAATAAAATAAAATATTTATTGTCATTCTTGTGTTTACAAATGTCAAATTATTATTACTTTCACTTTCATATTTGTATGTAAAAACATCAAGTGATAAAATAAAATAGTTTTAAAGGGTGGGTGTAATTAAGGTACCCTCCATAAGTCCTTTAATATTAATAAAAGATACATTTAAAAAATTCATAAAAAGATTTTTTCAATAAAATTTGGAATAATTAATAAAAATTAAATAAATTTTTAAAAATATTAAAACAAATGGATTGGACGAATTACTTAAGGAAATTCTCAATAAACTTTTTAAGAACAGAATTATGATAAAAATAATTGTGTAATTTAATTTTCATGCTTTTCACTAGATGAGCGATTAATTTTTGTTATTATAACTAACTCTATGTTAAGTTCACATATAAAATAATATTATATATATATAATATAAATAAAAATAAGAGAAATAACAAAATAATAAAACTAAAATTAATATATTATGTCATCCGAAGATACAATACACAACTTTTAGAATTATCAATTTTGATATCATCAAATTGTCCTCTTTATGAAGTCCATGACTTGTTGCCATCGAGAAACCAGGTTTTCAATCCCCCTTGTATATTTTCTTTTCATTTTTGGAGTATAAAAGCTGGAGCATACGGTTTTTTTCATAGCATCTTGATTTTTAAATTTTCTACGGAAAGGAAGTGCGCGTCAACCGGGATAAGTGATAGTTTACTTAGTTCTATTTGAAAACAAAAAACGATAAAAAGAAGTTTTTTAAAATAAAGTTTTTTAAACCAACAAAACGCTTGATTGTGAGAAATTCTAGCAACAAAAGTATATCTGTTACAAAGATAAAAAGCCAAAATAATTTGAATATGCCCGTCGAAAGTTAACGATTTATATTGAAAAAATTTCAAAACATCAGGCATAAGAAAATTTTAGTAAAGCTCTCTTTGAAGACAAAATGACTCGTATATCTTGAGCTAAAAATAAAATGTCCTGCGTTAAATAATGGAAAAATGTCATCTGAAGTGACGAAAAAAAATTCAATTTGAATGGACCAGATGGCTACGCTTATTATTAGAACGATTTTTGAAAGGAAGAGATATCTTTTTCAAAAAGACACACAGCAGGAAGCTCCCTAATGATTTGGGGTTGTTTAAATTATCATCGGAATTCCACTCTGGTGATTATTACCGGAAACCAAAATTAGTATAAATATCAAAGGCTCTTAATAGAGCATTTCCCATTTTTGAAGTTATGCATTATTGAGCGAATCTGAATCCGATCAAGAATTTATGGGGGATACTTGCTCGTCGGGTCTTTGCTGATTGGAAACAATATCAATCATTAGAGGAGCTGAAAAGTTCTATAATTCGTTATTGGAACAGGGTATTTCGAGCACTGTTAAATTCTATGCCTAACAGAATTTTTCAAGTGATATATTCTCATGGCAATTCTATCAATCACTAAGTGTCCATATACATATATAAATTATTTTTCTATTCGTATTATAGTTTCTTAAAAGTGCGGCAATAGATTATTGTAATTTTTAAGTTGCCTATTTACTTATTTCTATAATTACTTGAACAGAATTATTTATTTTGGAATAAATATATCATAATAGGATGGCTACAATATTATCTTTTTACTTTTTTATACTTTTGTTAACTTTGATACTCTGTAAATATACAAAAATGTGATATTTAATATTGCGTCAATAATTATTCGGGGGACTGTAAATCATTATTTAAAAAAGTATTGCTTACTTTATTAATATTATATGAAATATTTTATAATAAGTTTTGGTTAATTTTATTTAGACTTTATAAATTGGTCGAAAAACAGATATTACCTTTCGGATGACCTCATAATATATTAATGATATAAAATGGTATAATCATTTGAATCATGTGAATCCTTAAATATTTAATTATGTATTTAAACATTTTCAAAAAAGTTACATATCTATCCTAACAAACATGAAAAATCAATGAACTTTATCCTAACACCATTATTAAATTAAGTAAACAATGGTGGCATTAAGAAAGTTGATCATTTTTAAAGTTTAATCTAGTGATAATATTAACTGTATAAATAAAAAACTATAGGTTTTTAAAATTTTATTTATTTAAAATTTGAACCTTTAATACTTTATAGGTTTACCCAAAAAAGACATACTTTTCTGTTTAAAAGAAAAGAAATATTTTATAAATATAAAGTATTAATTTTTAATAATTACTTATTATTTCTTAATATAAAGAAACCAGAAAATCGTAATTTTAATAATAACAGTTTTTAGACTTTAAATTATTTCAAAATATATTTATAACAGACCTTTTTAGAAAAATTGAGTAATTTTTTAATGTACGCTTACAATTTCAAAGATTATGCAGTTCTACATGGAATGAAAATTTTTGTCAAAAAGTTTCAATAGATAGTTTTTTTTTAAAACTCAAAATTTATGAACAAAAATAAAATCCATGCTTTTGACAGACAAGAGCCCAACGCTGTGCTTTCTTTTTAATTCAATTTTTATAACTTTCTGCAGGTCTGGAGTCAAAAATCTTTTTCAGCTCCTCGTGAAGGGCCTGCTCATTTTCAAAGCACCGTTCTCAGAGAAAATGTGACATTGAGCGAAGCAAATGAAAGTCAGAAACTGTAACATCTAGTGAGTACGGCAAATGTGTCAATAGTTCAATTCTATCAAGGTTTTTCACAGTTGAAATTGATTTCGTGATTATCAGACTGTATTACCGCTTGTAACAAAACCTTCTTCCGACTAATTGAAGAAGTATATTTTACTTTCTTTACTTCATGCAATCTCGTCAGTGTGCTGAATAAATGTCCGAATTTAAACTATTATTATTTGGCAGAAGTTCAAAGAAGAGGACTCCATGAAAGTTCATAAAATCGGACATAATCTTTTTTCCAATTCAATATATTTTAGGACAAAAAACGTGCGACTCATTTGTAGATAACTATATGTATTTTCTTTATGGGTTATTAAATAAAACCAACTTTTCGTTTATGACAGCAATCCATTCCATAATAACAGTCGTTCCTTAACGGGTTTCTTAAAAATGAAAAATTTCTGAAAAGCAATTTTTATTTACCTGACTTTCTGACAATTCAAAATGTTCAATTCGAGGAGCTCTGCATTTTTTCAATAGAATAAAGATGTCGTTGGATGGTACATTTTGAAGAACTAACCCAGTAGCTAATTGAAAATTGATTTAGATGGATTTGATTCAACTGATTCTTTCAAGATATCTTTATCAAACACGGATACCTTTCCTCCAGCGGGTGTCACCAGATTTGAACTTTGCAGACCACACATGGCTGTCTTCTTGTTTGTCTCATAACGACCTTTAAATTCTGTAACAAAACGGACAATTTTCGACATGGATAACTTTTTTTCTATTAATATAGTAAAAATTACTAAAATCTCATATTTGGCGAAAAAATATATTACTAAAAATAATTGATAAAAACACTTCTCACTATTATATTAAGATTTTTAAGCGAATTTTAAAAAAAAATACATTTTTTCATGTATAAAAGATGTTTCATTTAAATCTTAATAATAAAAACCGACATTTTTATGGGACAATATAGTAATTATATTTTTTGGTATTTTATTAATTTAATATCCAATTTTAAGGACTACTGTTTTATTTTAATTGTAAATAAATTATTTCCCTGTTTTATATTTTTCTAAGTATGAATGATGTCATTCAGCTAAAATTTACATATCAACATATTCAGGCTCAAAGATCTAAAAAAATGTCAGATACAATAACTTACAATGATGCACATGAAATAATTAATGAATTTAAAAATGTTAATAAAAAAAATTATGAAAATAATGCAAATGCAGCACCAAATGAAACTTTCAATGAAGTAATCAACAATCCAAAAAGGTGTAGGAAAAATAAGAAGTCAGAAACCTTTAATTATTTGGATTATACAAATATTTCCATTGATGAACTGAGCAATTCCACTGACCCAATATTCTTACATTCTGCTGAGATTGGAAATTCCAAAGTATTACGAAAATTGTTTGTTACTCCTATATTTAATTTACCTTTTGTAGAAAAATCCTCCAAAAATCGTGGATTTCGACGATTCTGTATTTCTAGGTATTTTGATGATAAATAATTTAATAAAATCTGAATTCAACTCTCAGTAGTTCAGTTATTAATTTATGGAAATAAAATAATTAATAATTAATACAATTTGCTGTGTCAAAAGTTCCAGGTTTTAACCATTAATAACAAGGCTAAGTAAAAATTATATGCTTATTTAAAAAAACAAGCTTATAAATTAATAAATATAAAAATTTACTGATTTCGCTAGATTATTTTGTTTTATACATTCAATATAAATATTTTTAATATGTGCATTTTTGAAAATTGACAAATACAAATTCCTAAATTAATATCCTAATATTAATGAAACATTAGTTTATGAAAGGAAAAAACACTACGGAAACCAAAGCAATTTTGGATGAGTATTATGGGCAATCAGTATCATTGTCTTCCCTTATTAAAAACTGGTATTCAGATTTCAAATAAGGTCGCACATTAATTAAAGATGAATGTCATAGTAGTCGTCCAGTTGAGGGAACAACTGATCAAAATACCAGGCTAATACACAAAACGATAATGGTAGTTTCGAAAATTGAAGACTGTGGTTATGCGCATTTCAAATCTGAGATAAAATCGGTTTTATTTTTTCTAAAGGGCTTCAACTAATACTGAGAAAGTTTTATTCAATGGGTTTTTTGATCTTCAATTAACAAATGCAGCACCCGTATTGCTCAACGTTTTCTCAAACTTAATTTCTTGTCCAGATATATGACACAATTCATATATCATATTCATAACCACAGTTTTGAGAGTTCTCTTAAGACCAAATCAATAAATTTGAAAATATGCAATTTACATTATATTCAACAAACCTATACAAATAATTTGTCTATTTACCGTATTTTTCGGACTACAAGGTACACTTAAAATCCATTTGACTGCTTAAAAATTTCGATAGTGCGCCATAATTCTGAATTCTAAAATTATATTTCCAAAATTTTTTTTAAATAAAAAGGCATATTATATTAATTTATTGAAATGTGATATGAATATCAGCTACTTTCAATGGGTTTCTTCCTGGTGCATCCGTTTCATGACTTGCAGCAGCTGCCAAAAGATTATGAAGAAAAGCTGGCCATCTTACGCTTTTAACTAACCAACTATTTAATTATCCTTTAATGTTTTTTATGGTCCAAAAAATACGGTATTATATGAAATTATTAATTATTTATTAATCGAAATATTAATTTTGCTAAACGATTTTTTAAAAATGTCATTGATCGCTTACTGATTTCTATTCATGCTCAGAACATCGGACAACCCTACTTTTGAAGAAGAATATTTAGAAAAATATAAGAACATTTATATTTATTTATATCAATTTTAGATAATCTAGTTTTTTGTTTATTTATAAATTAAATTTTTATTAAGATTTTGGAAAAATGTTTTTAAGTTATGATTACTTATTTATTAAAATCAATCCTGAAATGTTACCCATACACTTTTAGATTCAAATACTTTAGTCAAAAATATTATCCAAGAGCTTGCTCATTATAACGAAAGGTTAATAAGTTTGTTTTACTTTTTGTATTTTTTAAGAGATTTAGTTTACTTTCATTTTTATGTTATATTAGATTTTTTCATTCCTTTCTTATTCCAAATTGCAATTATGAATTAATTGTCTAAATGGATTCAGTTCTTTAAAAAAATTTCATAAATACTAATGACAATAATAATAAATAATATTAATATTACATAAATAATAATAATAATAATAATAATAATAATAATAATAAATAATAATAATAAATAATAATAAATAATAATAATAATACAGCGAAATCTGCAGAAATGAACACCTTTGTTACCTGAACACCTCTTTTATTTGAACATTTAATTCCATACACTTTAA
>JBBMKC010035359.1:0-29238 GCA_037834085.1 Bipalium vagum | reverse complement strand
ATTATTATTATTATTATTATTATTATTATTATTATTATTATTATTATTATTATTATTATTATTATTAATTTTATTAAGAACTATGTAAAAAGACATAAATTGAAACATAATTAAAATTAAAAGTTTTAACAAGCAAAATTAACAAAATTTATTAAAATTTGCATATTTCAAAATTTATTATTAAAATAATATAAATTAAAAGTCATAATATTAATTTTAAAAAATGCTGAATATATTTTTAAGTAAAGTAGTCAACAGTAAAATAATTTTCAGTCAATTTTTAAAAAAACTCATTCTGATGTGCAGAATATAAACAATGATGATAAACAAATTCGTTTTGATAATTTTAATTTGCTAAAATATATTTCATTAATTTATAATTAATACCATTATACGAAATATAAAGTGAGATTCAACTTGATATTCAAATTGGATAAGTGATTCTATTTTAGTTTCATTTTGGAACATTCTAAAGATTTGTAAAGAGTTTCAAAATTTTTTATTTTCTTGATATATTAATTCCCGAATTCCTCTAATTATTTGCAAATAAAAGATTTTATCACATGAATTTCACTTGGGTCTTCCTGCAATAGTAAAACATTTTCAATTCTTGTTGACCTTTTTTATCAAAGTTTCACTGCAACCTTTTTTATTATGGTTAAACTTTTATTCTTTCTATTTAAAAAAACTGATTAGAATAAGACACCGGCGATTTTGTTTCGTATCAAAAGACTGAAATAGTCAATCTTTTCGGTTTGTTTATTTGTTTATTGATAATGATAATGTCCTGCACTAATTTGTGCCTGAAACTGTTGCTGTTGCAAAAGAGTAGAAAACTTTTGGATAGTCGTCAACACATCTACATCAAAGGAAATTTTATTATTGATAATAAATAAATTTGTAAAGTTTCGAATTAGCTAATTATTTTTTCGAGAATTTGTTTGTTTTAAAATTATTGATATCTGCATCTCTTTCACTAAGACAGTTTTTCAAATGAAGCTTTTTCTACTTTTATTATTTTTTGCCATGTTATATGAATTATAAATATTTGAAGAACTTGTTACCTATTTTGAATCTACTTAACATTATTTAACTCGTTCTAAATTAATTTAAGCTTAATTTATATTTTTTTATTTTTAGCTCATTTTGATTCATTTTTTTTGAAACAGTATTAATATTAATGATAATAAAAGAAAAGTGACAAATTTAATTTTCTAGATTCAAATTTTTTGAAATAGGCATATTCAACTCACGAACACTAATTATTGATATCTGAACAAATAATAATAAAAATTAATTGGGGCACTGAGAATTTCTTCGGACACTTATTCTATCTCTGTCGTGCATAGTCATTTTCAGTTTTAGATTATTCTTCATTTTTTAAGGTCTTCTGATAAGTAACCTAATAACTTTACCTGAATTAGAGACTAAGAATCTAAACATCACAATCATTGTTACTGTTTTTATTGAAATTACCAAGATTTGAAGTGCTGACCTGTCCAGATCTTTACTATTCAAACTTTATTTTTCATATTATAAAGGAAATAGAAAAAGATATTCAGTTTTCGTTATTATTAAAAGTGTGAATTTTGTTTTTAATCGTCATTATCCAAAAAGACGTATTTTCAAAAATAAGAAATTGAGTTGGAGTGCATATTACAAAGTTAATTGATTTTGATATTTAAATTAATCAAAGTAATTTCGATTTTTAGTTGATTTTAAAAACGTGAAAGTGAACGATGATTTCGATAGTCAGTATTAAATTCTGATTGGTCGACAGGTTCTGTATTAGACACTCAAACCTAGATTAATACCAAGTTATACAGTTTCATTTTGCTTTTGTTCTTTTCATTTACTAGATTTGTATCACATCGGTTTGATTTATAGTTCCATATGCACTCTTTTTATTTTCATTCCTTAATTTTTTTTTGGTTGATTGACTTTGATATTTTGGTAATAGAGATTAATTAAAAACCTGGAAGCATTCGTGGAGTCATTGTGACTGATATTATCAATTATGAAGTGCATCAAACATATAAACATTGATAATCTTGAGATAATATTAATTGGATAATTATTGTTGTGTTCTTTATTGAGTTTTCATAAGTTAACCATTTAATTTAGTTTCACTGCTATGGTTAAATTTCTAAGTTTAAAAATTTTTTTTTCCTAAAATTTCTGCTAGTGTTCCTACTTTCCTAATTTTACTAAGTATAACATACATGTAAGGGAGTGGCTTAATAAATTTTATTAATGAGACATTTAAAACTCCTAAATATAATTTTGAGAATCGCTATGAAAAAAAATTCTAAAATATTTTATTAATTAATTTAATTCAGACAAATTTCAAAATATGAAAATTAAAAATATTTTTAACAAATTTGTACAAGGTTAGTTATAAAATTTTCTGAATCGTCAAGAAACATTACTCAAATAAGAATTCCCTCTAAAATAACTTTGTATTCAAGAATCTAAAATTAATTTCTTTCAAACAACTCATCATCAAACATGGTAATGAAATAAAATTAGTGATTTAATCAAAAATTATGTTAACAGATGTAATATTGACTTTTTCTAATAGTCCACTTATCTAATTTTTATATTGGACTTTCATAATAATTGTCAATTAATTATACAGGTCTGTTATTATTGTCGTCATTATATTATAATCTGATCAAATGACATCACCATGAAATACTCTTTAATATTAAATATACAACTTTGAATATTTGTCGTTATAAGGAAAATATAAACAAAAAAAATAGAAGCGATAATATTATTATTATTAAAAATAATATTAATTTAATCATTCCAGCTTTAAGTATATCTGTAATAAGTAAAGAAAACTGAGAAAAGCACAAACATAAATTCTATTATATGTGTGATACAATCATAGCGATCAGTGAGTATTAACTGAAAAAACAAAGTTGTTCAAAATTTATCTAAGATAAATAAGAATGAAAAAGGACTTTAACCTTTGGTTAAGAATTCTTTGGCTTCCGAAGTTATTGATGAAACGGCCTGGTCGATGTTTTTCTTGTTTTGCAAGATCAGTGGTCGAAGAACGTGTTTATATATGATAAGAGATCCGTTCCAATTGTGGGATATCATACAATTAAGCAAAAAGCCACACTAAAAACAGATAAACATAATTGTGAACCTGAGTTTCAATAATCAATTGTTTGATTTATATATTCTGTATTTTTTATCAAGTTATGAATATTCATAAGTTAATCCACTTTATTTTAATCGATCTTATGCATTTTTAATAGCACATAATAATAAACTGGGTTGAATTCTACATATTTCCTAATGTAACATATTATTTGGAAATCAGAATATTAGCCTCTAATATTAAGAACTTCTTGAAACTTGTGATTGTTATCCATATTTTGCCTCTTGTTTCTGGGATTAAAACTTTGATAGTAATCAATTCTTCATAAACAGGTCAAGGGAAACAGGTTTTTAATTTCAACGTCGTTTTGAAATTCTTTAAAACTTTACAAGATAATGCGCATTTTGAATAATGAGCTTTATCTTTCGATTAAAACATTGTCCAGTCTTTTTAGAAATTCTATAATTTCTAATCGAAAAACTAAATAGAGTAATTTTAACTGTTCGCTCTTAAATCTAATTTTGCACTATTACTAGAGTTATGCAGAAAATGAAACAAAGGCAGCACAATATTACAAGATCTAAAAAAGAATCAGCATCTGAAACCAAGTTTTCCAATTTTTAAGACTTCAAAATACCCAATAGAGTTTCTATTAACCAATTATCACTACCGCTTAAATTATTAATTAAAACTGACTAAATTATCTAAGAAATTATTTTAAAATGAAAAACTTACATAAATATAATAAGTAATATTATTATATAATATTTTTTTGAAAGTGAACATTTCATAAAAATGACAGTGCATTATTCACAGTATTTTATGATAATAAATCGGTTTTAGAAGAAAATTTTTTTTTCTTTATTTATTTTGAGGATAAATTTATTTAAAACATATATTAAAGATTTCCGCATGTTATTATTGGTCACGATATTTTGGGAATTCATTAGAAAATATTTTGCTTTCAACGACTGTTTTTAATCAATATCAAACATATTATAAATTATTTTCATTTAATTAATTTCGGTCGGTATTATGGTTAATTTAATTTAATGCTATTTCAAGAATTACGAGAAAAGTTTAATTTGAAATTTACTGACTTTTAAGATGGCATAAAATGGAATTAAAGTCAAAGCCCGTTCCAGTAAATGTTCCATGAGGAAAGCATATGAATAAATTGCCCAATATGTCATCCATTTAATATCGTCGATTTTATCACGACTCTCGATCATATTCAATCTAATTATTTAACTATCAATGTCAAGTAATAATACTCTCTAACGATTCATAGGCAGGATAAAGGAAACCGAGAATGTTGACAAATGTAATGGCATATGGACCGAATATAATATAAAAAATGACTATTGCTACTGCACCTTAATAAAGAAAAGAAATTAAATTATGATTAAAAGGAAATTCTTTAATTACTGAAAAGAAACATAACTAATTACCTAAGAATAATTTTGTCCTCGGAATTCCAGTAACTTTCTCCAAGTATTTAAGACTGTCATTGAATTTACTTTTCTTCTTTAATTTTGAATCTAACGAGTTATAATAATCAAACAAGTTGTCCATTTTAAGATTATGGATAATTTGCAAAGAAATTAAATTTGGAACTTTACTACTGCAAATTTACGTTTTACATTGCAGATAAACAAAAACATCTGTTTATAAATATATGATATATCCATATTTCATTTTATTAATTTTCTTAAAATTAAGTTTATTATTTACTGACAAGCCGTCAAATTGTATTTGTGCATTGAATTTTATCATTTTATCAAGATGAATTTTATGAACAGTAAATTTATGTCATTATATAACATTGATAATAAAAATATTCTTTTAAAAATAAGTTAATATTTTTTATTGTAAAAAATCACTTATCGTAAACCTGTTTTATTTTATAAATCTTTCATTAAATAGTTTACAAACTATTAACACTTCCTAAAATTGAACTATTTTGCTAAATAATCTATTTGTTTTTTTTTATTTTTACTACTGTTTTACAAATACTATGAAAAAACAGATTTTTACAAAAATAATTGATGATATCAAAAATCTGTTTAAAGTAGAATTTTCAATATAAATAAATTATGAGTAAGGATTTTCTGCAAGAAGACAGATAATTATAATAAAATAGATATTATATATACAAAATAGATATTTTAATAAAATATTTGTTTGGAATTACTGCAAAAAATTAAAAGGAAAACTTTTTACTTATTTAAATTATTATTTTTATATAAAATTTTTAAAAAAATTAGTCATTAAAGAATTCTTTTTGTGATTAAAAAATAGAAATTATTATATTCAACAATAGTATAACTACATTATGACCAATAGGTTTGGTTTCCTGCTCTAATTTAAATTTTAAGAAAAGCACTGTAAAAATTATATTTATGAGAAATTTATTGAATAAAGCAATAAAAATGATTTACTTATTTAATAATTTCATTAATTTTTATAATAAAAATTTTTATAGATCAATGAGAATATCCTAAAATAAAGCTTCAAATAATTCAGAAAATATTTAATTTAAAAATAATTAAATAAATAAAAATTCAGATTGATTCTCTTAGAGTGAGAATATTTAATTATAAAAATAAATTTTATAGAAAATATTCAATAAAATAAACAAAAACAAATCGTAATTATTAAGAATTATACATATAAATAATAATTTTATCGATTTATGTGATGAAAAATTTATTGAGAAAAGTTTATAAATTTAAATGACCTAAAATGATATTTTAAATTCAAATACCTTTTTCATATTATTTTATTATTATTCTCCTAGAATTAGGTTTTTTTAAAATTCCCATCGTCATCATTTTATACATGATTTCTTATCTGATTTTTCAAATTTATTTAACCTTTTAACTTTAGTTAAAAATAATGATTGTTTTATTAATTTTAAATTAATTAAATAAAAAGATATTTTGTTGATTTTAATTTTAGAATATTCTTCACATATTTCAGATTCTAATAATTATTTCTTTAGTTAAGATTGTTAGTTGAAAATTAATCGGAGAATTATTTATGATATACAGGGTGTCTCAAATAATGTATACACACTATCATTAATAATGTGAGCTAACCTCGGTATGTAGCATTTCATATTACAGCACTTCAGATTTCGGTGAACAGAATCTTTTGAGATTCCTGTCTTCAAATATATTAGGATGTTCGGAAAGTTACTTCCGTTTTTACAATAAAATTCAAGGTTAAATTTTTTATTAATAAAAATATTTCAGTGAACAACATATTGTCAGTTTTATCCAACACCTTCTGCCATCTGTCTGAAAATTTCAGGATTCCATCGCATAAAGCTTCTTTTTCATATTTGCAAAGAAGTGAGTGAATCACGTTTGGTATTGCCGTTGGCTTATTGCTTGTTCTTCGTATACCGCACATCATTTTCTTCTGATATTTATGGCATTATTTCCTTTTTCGGAAATAAACGGTAAAATATGCCGAAAAATTTTATATTAAATTTCCAACCTTAAAAATTTATTTCATATATTTAAACAATTTTACCTAATAATCTACTTGATATATGGATTAATGTAATCGATATTGAAATTTTTATTATTATTATTGATAATAACTTGTTTTGATACTTTAAATGAATTCTAAAACCTCAACGCAAAAAAGATAATTACTTTCCAAACAATCTAATATGTTTAGGGCATAGCCATCTTCCGAATAGACCTATTTAACGTCAGAGCATCTCAATTAAATGCACAAATAAAATTTTTCATCAAAAGATATGACTAAGCAACTTTACGAGATAAATATATAACCTCATGCTTTTTGCTAACGATTCTTAAATTAAAAAATAAATAATACATAAGAGTTTCATTTACACGTGGTCTATTCGTTGTTAATTGGACTCTTAATTGACTTTGTTAATGGTACTCTTAAAGAATGCTGCTTCATCTTTAGTCTTACATATAGATCCATAACCGTCACCATCTAATTCAAAATTTATTGCAAACCGTTTTATATAGCTGAATTAATAACGGAATCGATCGTATTAGTATAGTTCAATAATTCACACCAAACGTAAATTTATTTAAAACTAATACTTACCATCTTTAACTGCATCACTTTAATATTGTTATAATTTTTCAAATCACATATTTATCATTACTTTTTACTGTATTTAAAATGTAAATTATAATTCTATTACATTAAATTAATATAATTAAATTAATAATAAATTAATAAAATTCTTAATTTGTATTTAATTTTTGATTGTTTAAATAAATTTAAGAACTTCGCGCGTTTGAGAAAAAATTATTCTAATTTAAAAATTCCACAAATACTAATCCAAGATTACTTCGTTCATTGATAAGGGCAAACTTAAGTTTGTTCATCGTGCCAGGCTGTTTTTCTTTACGATGAGGCGTTATCTATCATGTTGGAATACGTTATGCAGATTGGATTTCTGTTTACAATAAGGTTTCTAGATTATATAACTCGATCCACGATTTTGGTAGGCATATTCTGACTGCTTCTAACCATTTTCACACCCTTTGTGATTTCAGGAAAAGGAACGATCTCGTTCAGTGAACTTAGTTTCATTCGAAGTCTTCAAGGGCTTTATATTGTAGAAAAAAGATTATGGAGCTGCTTCGACAGGAGACCGATCAGCAGGATATTTCCACGTGAAAGTAAAACATATTCTTAAGTATGTCACATATAATGATATATATATGATGATAATATTTCTAACGACATTGACCACAAACTCTAAGTCACTATGACTATCAACAGAAAGAAAAGGTTACTATAATCAATCTTAGCCTTACAAATACCTAGGCATCAATCTGCGAATTCTTCTCATTGGTCGGCAATCTGATTAATATATTTGATTTCAATAAATTTATCGATTGATTTTTATTTCTTTCTTTAGATATTTGTACAATGGTTATTACTGATCGAAAATTTTTATAATAATTATCGATTTTTATTATTACAGTAGAATCTGCTTAATGTAATCACATTGAGACTTATTACTTTTGATAACATTAGCCGAAGGATATAAAGAATTACCATATATATCTGCTTCTATTAATTTTATTATATCAACATTTCTTTTAAGATGTATTACCTTTTAAAATCACATTTCATAAAAACTATTTTATTTGAAATATTCTCTAGTTTCTTTGTGTCCAATAATTTCTTAATAAATTATTTATATCCATAATGTTTCTCATAGTTTTTCGCTGGATGTTAAAGACTGAGGCGAATTTTTTTAAAAGCTTTTTGAATTTGAGAATCAGTTAATAGAGTTTCTTTAATTACCTTTTCAATTTTATCTTCATTTTTAAGTGATACTAGAATCTATAACAGATTGATAAATGTATGATGTCATTACTGCTACTGTGGTTTGACATCATTATTAATATGATTATCATTATTAACCAATTATCAAATTTTTCTTTTGATATAGAATCTGGTTGTTAATCCAAGATATCGCTAGCAACATCATAAAAGTCTTGAAATTTAGAATCTAGTTTTAAAAATCCACTTTAAGAAGCAGTTTATGATTGAGTTATCAGCAATATGCTTCCACGACATTGATATCACGTGCAATGCATCAAGGATGAAAAATGCTTTTGTAATTCCATTTGCATCAAATGGATCTGGATTATCAAGTTCAGTTATGAATCGTGCACGTATTTCTTTGCGACAATAAGTTTTTAAAATTCGCATAATGCCTTGATCGCATGGCTGCATTAACTATGTAGTATTTGAAGGTAAGTAAATAATTTTGATATTCTTTAATGGTATATTGATTCGATGTGCTGTGCAGCTTTATCTATTAATAGAGACCGGATTTTTATGTGCATAAGTATATGCTGGTTTATGTTCAATTTGGATACATGGCTTTTAATTTTCTAAAAGCAAGAAACATGAAGCCTGAAAAAATATTTTCTTTTTTTTGTATGCAATTTTTCCATCCCACAGAAAACTACAAGCATTATTGAAACTTTCTAATTCAGAGACCTGTAAATAATAAACGCAGTTATTAAAATACAAATAAAAAATCTCAGTTACCTTAAATAGCATTGGCGTAACAGGTTTTTCATTCAATGGTAATACCAAAATATTCAAATATAACGTAATCTGTACTTTCAATTACTATTACTAAGACAATTTAGGAGATCCCATTTAACCAATCAATTGTTAAAAATTACACTAGTCATTCATGCATTTTGACCAGAATCATAATTAAGAGGCAAACTTTGAACACCTTTAAAACACCGAGGATATTTTTACCTTTTTCAATTAGTAATAAGTCTCTTCTCATCTTCCACATTAGCACAATAAAGAATTATCACTTGGTCTTTTAAAGTTTTGAACGAAAATAGAGTTCCGTTTCATCTCCTTTGTAATATTCTGGGGTGCATACTCAGCAATAATCTTTGGAAAATTATCATTTAAGATTGCTTCTCTCGATGATGAAAAGTTTTATTTTAGATGTGAGAATCATCAGTTAAAAAGAAAAAGAGATAAAAGCTTTATCAAGGAGAAACACTCATTGAATGTTAATCAATGTCAATTAGATACAATGGTGGAAATCATCAAATATGTTATCTTTATTATTTTATTTAATTATGACTTTGTTTATGATCTAGTTCATGTTATAAGAAATTTTATAAAATAAAATAAATAAATTTTAAGAATAAAAGAATTAATAATAATATTACTTTTAGGCATATCCACTTGACACATCCACATAAATAATATAGGTTTTGGAGACAGCCGGATGTCTAAAGAATAATAAATAATTAAAAAAAATAAAAACCTATGTGGAAGAATAATAAATTGGCAAGGAAAATTAATTAATAAAGGCAATTAGGATTAATCCCTTAATGTGGACAAATTATAATTTATCAAGGAGTAAATTATAAAAGACTAATTGGTTTTTAAGAATTAAGTCCCACAAGGACTTTATAGAAAATACATTAAATTAAACTAATAATAATAATAATAATGATAATGATGGAAGAATAATAATATTTAATTTTTAATAGTAATAGTAATAGGTAAAAATAAGTGATTACGTCAAGTAATTGTTTGTTAAAAAATATATATGATTGCGACAAATATGGATAATGACGTCAAAAGGAAAAAGGAGTAACTTCATTTAAAAACACCAATGACAGTAGTAGGAACACCAACACACATCACAGGAAAATAGTATAAATACTAAAGGAAAAATCATAAAAATTTGACTTCAAAATTCATAAAATTTGGTTTATTGTAACTAAAGTTAAAACTTTGAAAAAGATAAAAGCCTATTAGAGTTTATTATAACTCAAAAAATATATAAAAACAAGTGTAAGTGAATTATTATATTCACTATAACTAATTAATTAAATAAATTAAACAGAACGTGAATATTAATTCCCGTTTCTGTCTTTAAAAAATTAAATTCCTCTCTCTTAATTTCTCTTTCAGTTAATTTCCGACAATTACGGTCGGATAAACTAGTTATCAGATTTGATTTTTTTATTTCAGGGCGGTGCAGATTATTTTCTAGTACAGATTGATATCTTCTCTGATTAATTAGTGTCATTTTGATCACAGTGTAAAAACTTTTAAAAATTTGTAAAAATTGTAATTAAAATAAGAAATTTGAAAATCATTTTTGTTTGTTTTATTTTTTGTGATCGGTGCACTTACTTAAAGAGTCATACTTGGATAAAATACACACATTCATACGAAACCTAATAGATGTATTTTTTACGTTTTTTTTCAAAGAATTGTCTAATGATATTGTTATTGACAACCAGATAGTTCTGGATTTCATCAAAGAACATGCAATGAATATGTTTCAGTTCCAACAGGTTCATGAATAGAGTGTATATCAGGCTTCCTATTGACAAATAATTCTTTTTTATATTGCTGGTTCTAAAAGCTAACCAGTATAGATTTTTTGTAATACTGAGTTAAATATATCTGAGTTCACAGTGACTGTTGATAATCAATGGTTTGTGGAAATTTTTGCAAATGTTCTCATCATCAATTTAGTTATTCTAGGCAGCCCAAATTTAGAATTTACTTATATATTTTAATCTATTGCCAATAAAAATCAAGTGTTATGTATATCAAACATAAAATGTGTAAATTCCGTGGAATCCCCACTGAAGTTCTTGACTGGATATTTAAAATTTCGTAATCCATAATTGATTATACCATTTTCAATTTAAATTAAACCTCTCACTTTAAATTAAACTTTTTCATTTTGAATTAAACTTTTTTCATTTTGAATTAAACTTTTTCATTTTTTATGAAACTAATAACTAATGAAAGAAACAAATGGATAGATTTATTAATAAACATGATAGGGATAAAATTTTTAATCCATAGGCATTGGCTGACCAGAGACTGCAATTTATAATTTGCGGGTCATTTTCATGACATATCCTCCACAATCATTCAGTGATATTGTATCCATTCCTTGGTGTATTAAATCAACAAGACTCACTTCTGCCGATATATGACTCCTCACATATGCTTTAACCTTTGAGAATACATTCTCAATTGGGTTAAGCATATAAGAATAGGGAGAAAGGAATTCCAAATTCAAAGTTGACTCTGTAATAATGTTTCTGTAATAATGTAATAATATTTCTCATTTATTCTCAACTGAAGTTCCTATATTTGATTTCTCTAACAATTGATTATAATAATAATGATTAAGGTAATTATCTTATTTTACAGGTGTGTAAAAAGTAAGTATCCCATTTTAAATTGTCATACTGTTAAATATATTTAAATTAGACAGCCAATTTTTTCAACAGATTCTCCATTAACACTGATACACTTATGTAAGCAATGATAAAAACAATTCAAAGCATTTTTACACATTGTTGAATTTGTCTTAGATGCTTCTTCTTTGAATCTTGTGTGGATAAAGTTGAAGTTCTTCTTGCAGTATATTGTGTAGTTTTATAACTGCATCCAACTTTCTTAGCAGAAATTCTTACTGAGGTATAAGGTATTTCCTCATAGATTTTACTAATTTTATCCACTTTCCCATCTTCAAGTGATGGTCTTCCGGACTTTGAAATATCAATAACACCACCTATTTCTTTAAACTTTGCAAAGATCTTTCTCATACTTCTCGCTGTTGGTATATTTTTGCATTTTAAATGTTACAAATGCCGTCTAACAGACGTAACTGGTCCCATCTTAGCCATAAGTAATACAATTCTAATACTTTCGACAATATCGATCATCTTCTAAAATTTAAATATTACGTATTTATATATTTCAAATTTTTTAAGCAATTTAACAAATACCTGAAATTGTAGTCCTATTTTATTGAAAATTTGAATCAGTTGTATTTAATTGAATTATAAAATTTTTGCTGAGCTTACAAATCGGATATTTACTTTTTATACACTCTGTATAAATCGTCTCCAACCTTGACGATTTCAACCCACATACTTAAGCATCGTTTCAGGATTATATCTTTAATCTATTTTCATATCCTTTTGATTCTTTATTAATATTCAGAAGCAGTATCAAAGGGATCTTTTTTAATTGCTTTTTTCTGATGTCCCGGTTAACCCAGTTGCTTAATTATGCAATTTTTCAGCAATCTGGTATTTCTTCTTATCATTTTAATAATTGATGTTATATATTCTGTCATATATATATAAACAATTGTTATGTAACATCTTCAAATTTCTCGTAAGACCTCACTATAAATAATTTAAATAATTTTTATTTGATAATATTCTATAATGTAATACATTATAATAATACAACCAGCCAAAACTGATAAAAGAATTTCAAATATGTTTCACTTAAGCATGCTTAAACAAACTTTAATAATTGACATACAAAAAAACTTTGAAATGATTTTTATTGAAATTGAATTTTTCACGCTTTATAATAGTTAATATAATACCTAACGTATATTAAAATATATTTTGTCCAATGACCATCTACTTTTCATTAAACATTGTTTTGTTAATATTTATATTAATAGGTCTACAAATATGACTCCCCCGTTTTTACCCTTATTTAAAATCAAATAAATAAAAAACAACCAAAGAAAATTTATAAAAGATTTTTATTAAAAATAATTTCCTTCACTCATGACAACGTTTTCCCAAAGTTGTGGCAGTTTATGTATGCTATCATAAAAAGAATTATTTGACTTAGAGGCAATCCAATGATCTAGCCATTTTTTACATCCTCATAAGTCATAAAGCTGGGCTCTGACAGACCATGTGCCATCGAACGGAATAAATGATAATCCGACGGAGCAATGTCTGGAGAGTATGACGGGTGGGGTAAGACATCCCATTTCAACTGTTTTATAGCCTCATCAACGGTTTTTGCGACAATAAAAGACAAACTCTTATTCCATTACTAATATTGGGGTGGTCATTTGTTACTAACCCTTCAAACATTACAAAACATCAATTTGACAATCCTGTTCCCAGTTATAAAAAAGATCCATGGAACAAGACCCCTAAATAAGAAACGTCAAAACATGAGGGCTTTAGCTTTATCACCCTTTCATGTAGGAGATACTGAAAGAAGTCACTTGAACCAAAGAAAAATCGTCCGGGAAATGAAAATATCGAAGATATTCGTTTCTAATGTTCATAAACAATATAAACCGAAGTCCTGTATAAAAATAAGAGGTAAGAGTAAAAACTGATGTATCCAAAGAAGATTTACTAGTTGAATATGAAAATTTCAAACTTTCTCTATTTCGTTATGTGCAGTATTTCTATTATGGGAAAACATAACTGAGATTTATTGAAGGCTTCAATTCATATCAATAGCATTTTTCGCGTTGCAAAAGGAAAAGTGTAAATCAAAATATAATATTTATTTATTATTTAAATTGTGTCCTCTAATGTTTAAAGATAAAAAGAATGCGATGGAAAATGAATCATGGATATTACATCCAGATAGTGCTGAAGCCCACACTGCCAAGCATAACGTTGCCTTCTTGTGAAGTGTCCAGATCTCAATGTGATGGATTAATGTATTTTGATTTTGTTACTGACAGAAACTCAGAAAAATCGTCTTAATACAAATGCATTTGATGATCTGAAACTCATATTGCTAGATGCTTAGAATAACATTACACAAGCCGCACTCGGAAATGCAACAGGAGCTTGGATTCCATGGTTAATGAAATGGGAAGCTGTGCAAGGAAACCATTTTGATATGGTATATGAATTTACTGAATGTTTGCTGTAAATACTAAAAAATAAAATTTTTCTAAATTTCTGGGTTTTCTAATGAGACCACCCTGTATTTGGAACTTATTATTCTTATCTTCCATACATTAATATATTAATATATTAATAATAAGCAAAAAAAAATATTATTTAATTACTGCGATACTAAACTGAAATGTGCGTGTTTCCCATTGTCATTTTGGACATTATTGTCTTAACGGAATACTACTGTCTATTGTAAGTAGCAAATCAGTAAAAAATCGCCTGATATTTGTCCCAGTGAAATATTCAGAAATTGAATGTGTTCTGGTAATTGGCAGATATAATTTTTAATTTATTTATTATAAAATAATGTAAAAATAATTTCCACTTTCCGATTTTTTAAGACGCAAACTTGCAATATTATCTCACGATTTTTCAATGAAAAGTAAATTTCTTAAATTTTTCAAAAAAGACCACATTGAAAAACTCTGATTTTATCCGAATTCCTTAATTGGGAACCGGAGAAAGTAAATCTGTGAACGAAAAAAAACACATTAAAAATCTTACGCGAAAACGACTACAGAATTTCACTTTCACTTTCTCATAGAATATACCGGGTAATGATTTTAGAAAAGTGCTAGTTCACTTAATATTATATTTTTCCATGGTATTTATTTTACAATTATGTACGGGACATGGAAATTATGTGACCAAAAATAATATATATTTTATTAAATGATTTCTTAGAAAAATGAGGTAAATTTAATAGACCACATATTTTTGCTTAAAGAAAATCATTTATAAATTTAAACAAATGAAAATTATTTAACATTTTGATATATTTCCATATTTTAAATAAAATTTCATCATTACCATAGAAACAGTAGTACTAAAAGTGTAAATCTTATTTATTATTTGATATATAACAATTTATGAGATTATAAGGATTAGTTCGAACAATTAGTTTGATTGAATTTTTTTCAAATAAGGATCTCACACCTAAATTAACGATTGTTTTTTGTTTTTAACTTAAAGTTTTAAAAATTATTAAATTTTTAAAATGACAGTTTTTTTTAATATTTTTTGTTAAAATTTTAAATAAAAATAGAACAATCAATGTTGGTAACATTTTATAAAGTAAAATATTTAATTTTTAAAAAATGGTGAGGTCCATGTTTGAAAGTTTAAGTAATTGGATATAATGAAAAATATTATTATTTTAAATTTATAAATTTAAACAAATGAAAATTATTAATAATGAAAAATATTATCATTGCTTTGATCTTATATTATTATTAAAAAAGACAAAATAAGAATATAACTGATATAACAATAATAATAATAATAATAATAATAATAATAATAATAATAATAATAATAATAATAATAATAATAATAATAATAAATAATAGTTTCAACCTTTATTTTGTATTAGAACAACAATAATTTAATTTTTTTGTGAGATTTTCAAGTAAAATCAGAATTAGGCTTGTAGTATCAATGTATATAATTTGAGAACAATCTCTCCGGAGTAAGATTTCTGGATGTTTTCATATATAAAGAAAACCCTGAACTCTCAATGTAGTAAAACAAAGTTTTGATTACTCAAAACTTCACATCGACTGAAATTTAATAAAAATGCATGGATGATTTTTAGTGAAAACAATCAATTATAAATAATTATAAATTATTGAAATCACTGAATTTTTGTACATTTCCTCACAACTCTATGTTCATTTGTACTAAACCTCTAATAAAATATTCTCGGAACATCAAGATTAATTATTAAATTTTCTTGATCATTGAGGGTCATTCGTTTACTCACAATAAATTATTTACGATTTGTTTTAATGAATGATAAATATGGCAGAAAACGGCATAAATCGTTCAAATTTATTAAATTGTTAACAAAAGGAATCAAATCAATTATATAATATATAAAAACGTTAAATATTATTTTGCGATTAAAACAAAAAAATAATAATCGTCTTGTGTCAATTAAGCACGAAAAGCTGTTAACACATTAATGAATTGATAATTTGTTTTAATAAATCATTAATTAATTCATTATATTGTATCAGGAAATTTCAGACAATAAAATAGGGGGGTTTTTTTTTCATAAATGGGATTTACGTTTCATATGATAACGCAAAAAAATCTTATCTTGTAATTTATTTTTTGGAAAAAAATACGCTGCGAAAATTAACTCGTAAAATAATTTACTACGATAAATTCGTAAAATCAACTGAAAAATTTAAAAAGGGAATTTTTTGTCGATTTTTTTCCAGAATTTCTTGAAACGGATTGAAAATTGTAAAATTTTGATTTTATCAAAAACTATTTTTTCAGCCCAAATCCATGATTAACATGAGAGATAAGATGGGTTTTTTCGATGAAAAAACGAAATAAAATCTGTTGGACAGCACAAAATCAATATATATGACCAAGTCCCATTTTGCGGAATACGTTTGAGAACAGACTCGTGTTGTCAAACAGCGAAATGTAACGAAATATGTCAATCATTTGTGATAAGTTCAATGTTATGAATTCCATAAAAAGAGATGGGCAGCGATGGTCAGTGCAACAAATGTAGCGACTGCCGCTCCATCACGGTTTTGGTGGCGAGCTTCATCAATAATGTAAATTGGCTAATCGACCACAAGAAAAGTCAACTGAAAATAAGCACCAGGTCGAAGCTAGATTTGTTAATCTAACTAATGTGTTTTCCATTAACAGGGTCCTGTGGGACTCTCTAAACGATCGATGAAAGAGGCCGGAAAATCTTATTTGGTATTAATTCAATTATAGAAGTAATGTTGAGGGCCACTGATCGATAAAGCTGATGACTTGATTTTAACTGGTGGTCTGATTTGTTTGCAGCATCAGTCAATTTTTTTGATACTGGCTACCAAAGATAAGGATTGGCCACTTGCAATTGAATTTTGAGCTGATATCGCTCAGTGCATCCCGATGGGATTGCTATTGGTGTCTCAGGAAGACTAAATATACGACTGAGTGAAAGATTGGTGATAATTGTAAACTGGTCCCTCGTGTTGGGTTTATAGTTTATTCTCTACTACCATTTATTCATTAATTCAGCCTTTCCGAGCTGGTTGTTGGTGTTTTTGCAGCAGATTTACACGAGTTTTGTGGAGATAAACTCACATTCTGTCATGATGTTTATTATTATTATTGTTATTATATCTATGAACTGTTTTTTTACTGTTGCCACCAGTTAAGACTGCCAAGATTCTTCTCATCGATCCACCAGTGAATTAGGTCATCTCCACTAAATAATTTAGGCAATTATTATCATCCTTATTTAAATCCTTTACATTATTGATTTATTTAACTTTAATAAATGTGAATAAGTTAAACAAATTTTGTTTTAATAGTCTATAAAATGAGTGAAAATTTTATTTATTTATTATTATTTTTTTAAAATAATATCTTTATTTTATTATTATTATTATTATATTTATTATTATTTTTTTAATGAAAGATATTGATTTGTGCTTACTGTGTCTCGAAGTTTTCACTATGTTAACATACATTGACAATTACTGGTGCTTATGAATTATGCTTTGACAGTTTTTGGGATTTCAATCAACACAAATGGGACTCTTATTATTTGATTATGCTGGTGGCTGTGCTTTGGTACAGAACTTTTTATAATTAATTTCCAAGTAGCTGATTTCAGTAAAATAAAACCAAGTATTGATCATTCTCAATGTTATTTTAATTTTTAATCTTTTTTTTCATGAAATTTAGTTTTGATGGAAAACTTCTCAAAGGAACAATTGATTTATTTTCAATAATAAAAAAGAACTTTTCCACGAATAAATATTTTAATTTCCAAATGTTTGCTTTATGAATAAAAAATAAAATGTAATGTAAAAATTAAAGTTTTTTCCAACTTGTCTCCTTTTCAGATTTTGTAGTCATTCATAATTTATTAAAAAATTTTATTTGCATTCATTAAAATTAACTCTCATTTTCAGAAAAAATTGATTAGTCTGACACTCAGGATTTAATTATTTAACTTGGTTTTTGGGAATACCATTTAAAAACTTAATTTATTTACGTTTAATAATTAATTTATTATAAAAATTAATTAATTTATAAATGATTGAAGGAAAATTATTGTTCATTTATTTGGATCATATAAAAAATTTAAAGGGTGCTTGGTTAAGATTCCAAGCAGCAGTGCAGAGTGGAGTGAAGCGGGTAATACAGCTACAAAGCAATCCAAAAGAACTAGATCAGTCGAGAATGTGTTTGTATCAGTTTTTTGATACAAAAAAAAAAGTTGATAATTACTTTCAGAAGGTAAAACAGTAACTAAATAATATAATTCAACTATTTTGAACCAGTTATATGAAAATATTTATGTTAAAGATTCGGGTTAAAAGGATAGAATTTTGTTCCATCAGGATAATCTAAGGTTATACAAAAGTGTTCTTGTTATGACAAAATTGAAGAACTTGCATTATACATTATCGGAACATCCACCAAATTATCAGATCTGCATCTATTCCAAAACTCACAAAGTTCCTTTGTGGAAAATGTTTTCAAAAAATTGTGAAGCCATACTAGGTGTAAAGAGGGATTTCGAAAGTCATCCGATGAGTCATTTTAAAAATGAGATTCTCCAGTTGAGAATTGTTGGGACAAGCGTATTCATCGTAAGAGATGTTATACTGAATAATAACATTATTTTTAAACTTTTTTCTTTGTCAGCATACAAAATTTTAACTAGTTTCTTTATATTCATAAAAAGTATGTAAAAAACAATAAATTTAGCTTTAAAAATATATAATTAATAATATTTTTTAAAACTTTTAAAACTAAATGTATAAAAATAAAATAAAGAAAGATATTACTAATAATTCTTCCAAAATATAAATGTCTTTCCAATAGTAATAAATAATATTTTCCATTATTTCTAAAACAATATTTTATGTTACTGTTTTTAAATCTTAGTAAAATTCATGGGAAAAATTATTCAGCTTCATTCACTATCGTGTCTGAATCTTTAATTAACATGAATTTTATATTTGATTTATAATTAAAAGGTGCAGATTTGTTATTTCATCAATAAATAATCCAATATGAAAGATCGCTATCTGATTAATTTAGAAATAGTTTTATCGAAACCCTCTTCAATTTTAATAATATTATTTCCAACATTACGAAAAGTATATTTAAGAAAATAATTAAAACTTTAATTAAAAAATTAAAAAGATCAATATCGGAATGAGCGTTACTAAACCAGAATATAGTTAAATAAAAAATAAATAAAGACGAATTATAAAGAAGATATAAATATTTCCTGATAATTAAATTTGAGATCATTTAAACAAAGTATTAAAATTTGAAGAGTTTAATATATTTATTTTTTTATTATTTTTATTATTTTTTTTCAAACCATTATTTATAAAGTATTGATCGACCATTAAAGTCAAATTTTCATAAAAGGACTCCTATATCCAGCCAACATTTTATGACAATTATACAGAGAAGAACTCGAGTGATCTGAAGACAAAAGTTTTTAAAATAATTATTTTATCATTGATCCAACGTCAACTGAATACATTTCGAAAATGTATATCGAGACGAGTGACAATAAACCAAGGGCTGATAAAATCATTATTATAATGGCTAATCTCGACAATAAATTCAACCTCTAATCAAATTATGGCACTACGGAATGATGCGGAAAACGGATCTGCATCGGTTGCTAGGCTGGAAATCATCGACCATTAATTATTCAGCGATCATTTGTTGTTGACCAGTATTGTTATTAATTTTCCTTAGCTGACGATGGGAATTTACCAGATGTACCGCAGGCGTTTCGCGTCAGTACTTTATACAGTGTTGCGTGATGATAGATATTCTATTCACTGGAAGGGGCCAGGTGCGTTAAACCAGAAAACGGACTGTGTTCGAATTTCGTAAACAAATATTCCAGAAGAACGTGTGACTGAACTAAAATACCTAACGAATTTTATACAAGGAAATATTTACTCAAAACTCCAACTGAATCCCATATATGGTTTGCATTTTATTCAAGGATACGACACAAACTTTCTTCCGGCAGTCCTTTACAAATTTTTGCAGTCACTTTATATATTACATTGATTATTGAGATCAAGTTTATTCTGTGCAAAACATTATTTCTGATCCATTCAAACTCACTTTGAAAAACTCTCTATTGTGGACTGACCCCTCTCAGATATTTTATTAATGTCATATTATATGAAACGATTTTTATGAACTCTTTCGAATTCTTATTGACATCTTTTTAATATTTTCGTAACAATTTTGACGTTTCAATGGGAACATAATGGAAAGGCGAACCATCTCGGCATTAAATCATTATAAAATCTAACCTTAAGAATAAATAACATAAAGGTATGGTTGAAGAAAGAGGTGTGTTGATTCTCCAAAGAGATTGCATTCTTTGACTGTTATGAGATAATAATGATTTGGTTTCTATTTGACTACCAAAAGATTTAATTATTTTTAAAATGTGAGCTGTAAACATTACTCAAAACATGTCACTAATCTGGATCTTCAAAATGACACGCAAATCGAACATAACTTTGTACATTAATATATGACAAGGAAATTGGTTGATTGAATAATGCAATACAAAAATCATAATGACAAAAAGAATATTTATTGTTCATTTTTATATATTTCTGATATTAAAACAAAAACCCTATGACTAATGTTACAGGGGTATCTTTAAAATTAATACACATAAATAAACATGGATTATCTTTCGCTATCCATTATTGCAGTTGTTGAAATTCCTTAAGAAACAACAACTCGTCTTTCGAATTTATCCATTCTTTGAGCCATTTTTCTATTTCTTCATAATTGCTGAAGTGCTTTTATAATCTCTAAAGCATTCTTGGTATGATTTATCGCTTGTAGCAATTTCACCATAGGCTTCCATGAGCAGTATATAGCTGCTGTGTTTTTCAGATGGAGACTGAAAATGTGTACTTTCCGGAATTTTTGCTTTTTTGCGGTTCAAATTTTGACATTTTTAATTGAGTTAAACGAGATATTGTTGTTACAGATCCAAACGTTTATTAGCAAAATATTATTAAAATATTTTCAAACTAAAAAATATATAAATCTAAATTTATAATATTGTATAAAAAAAATCAATAATTAATTGACATAAAAAAGGACTAATTAATTCACACACTTAATATTATAAAGTAAAACAAAATATGAACTCTCGAATTCAAGGTTGAAGAAGAATGTGACCAAACAGAATTCATCTTTGGAGATTTCTTTAAGAAATTTTACAAAACTCTCAGTGAAATAATTTTTTTATTTTAAAATTTTCATTGTGTTTTGCATGAAGAAAATCATACGTATGTTCTTATTTTATTTCCTTCTTTGGAAAAATTCATACACCTTTAAAATCAATACTTTAATTATAAATAGTAAGAACGACTTCAACGAGGAGTCTTGATTTAATAAATGTTCTTAGGAAAATGAATTATATGACAGAAAAAGAGTTGACTAAATTATTAAATGTTCAACAGAAAAACTATTATCCCTCTTAGTGAGATAATAAATTTGTGTTGAACATTTGAAGAATTTGAAGATATTTGAAGAAATTTTATGAACAAATGAATATAACTTCAAAAACAATAAAACATTGAAATAAAGAAAATTCTTTCAATTATACTTTTTTCTAATCTTCAGATCAAAATGATTCTCCAACATACTTTCCCCACAATAGTGCACTCTTAAATTGTGATCTTATGAAGTTCTCCGTGGTCTTTCCAAAGCGGAAATTGTTAAAATTTTTATTTTTAGCCGGGTATAATTTTATAATATTAAATTTTTTAATATTCTTACTTAATTCTTATTAATTTAAGTCTTAATAACAAATTTCTTTTTTTTCATATGCAAAAATATAATCTCTGTTTAGTCAGAAAAACCTAAGATGGTCACTAGTAATTACTATTCAGATATGAAGTTTAATAATTTACAGTTTGATAATTTAGTTTTAGATAAACGTTACACATTGGTATTTTTAAACAAAGTACAAATCCATCAAGATCTTAACAATTTCCAAAGACCGTTTTTGTAGTTTATTTCAAAATAATCATCAACTAATTAAGTACACTCGTCAACGAATAATAATTTTTATTTCTCATCATAAATATAATCATGTTTTGTACAACATTGTCGAATCATGGATTTGTTGTATCTGTTGGTGTTCCAATCAGAGGAGAATCTGACAAAATTTACCCGTTCTCGCAGTGTATCAAAGTAGATGATCGCAACGCTTGTCTCAAAAGCAAGTCTCAAAGCTACAAATCCTTTACAATATAAGAAACGATTACGGTACAATAGTATACAACAATATGTTTGCCAGAAATAATTTCAGTTCTTCAAAAAACAAATAAGAAACTGAGAATCATTCTTTATCACGACAATGCTATTTCTCATACAACTCTAGGAACAACAGATTTTTTTATCTTCTTAAAATATGGAATTATTGGGTCATCCACTATATAGTCCCGACCTAAGTCCAAACGACTTTTTCGCATTTCCAAACATCAAGAATAAACTTCGTGGCCAACGGTTCAAGTCATAGGAAGAGGCAATTTATATATTCAAAATGGAAAGTGGAATAACTGCTTTCACAATTGATTTTTTGGAAATAATTTGAAAACAAATAAAATATTTTCAGTTTTTTCCTTATTTTATATCTCTATAAAAAACTTAGAAGACAACTCTCGTCTTTCAGTTTTTGACTCTGGTTTCAAAAATTCTGTCTGCTTTGAACTAGTACGCCAGGATTTTTAATTATGAATGATTTAAAACGAATTGTATTTCAATGGAAATGAGCATTTCACGTGACTTTGTTTGTAAAAAATGTTTGTAAGACATTAAATGTTCAATAATTATTAACTATTATTATCACATGGAAGAAACCTCTCGTGAAGAGATTAGATTTTATTTTAATTGAATTATTATTTAAAAATGACTACACAAGAATATAACTCGATTGATTTATAATTTGAAATCCTCAACCCTTCTGAATATATGGTATTACTGATTTCTAAACCAAATTTCAATGATTTTTAAAATAATTATCAAAATAAATAATGATATTATTCTTTAATCAGTCTTGATGATATAATTATAATATTCAATTTAATTATATATTTTTACTACAATTATTAATTTCTCATATTAATCAAACATGGTATAGATTAAATGACCAAATAAAATATTTTCAAGGTGACATGAAATCAGAACCATTTCTGGATCTCACCAGACCTTTCCTATAATACTAAGTCCTTTCCACCATATTAATATTTCTTACATATTGAACCATCCAGATGAATTTTGCTAATTTATGTTGAATGCAATTGACCTGATTTAATGAGGCTTGACGATTAAACATGAATAATGAAAAGCAACAGATTTCACAAAATTATGGGGGAAAAAGTCAGTCAATGTAGAGAGAATCAGAAACAGGATCTGTGAATACTTCTCTGTGTTGCTTATCTCTGGGGACATTTGTAACATAATTGGTTGCTTATGTACTCATATTCCAGTCAACAATGCGACCAAAGCGATGTATTGAGAGATGAATCAAATATTAGAACATTTATAATTTTGTTACAATGTGTCAAACGTAATTCGGCATTATTGCTTCCACAGAAATTACCGGAAGCCACATCTTTATGTTCTCACAATGGGATCAGTGAAATGTTTGCTACTAAACTATGCCTCATTATATGTTTTGTTGAAATAAACTGGTGAAAACATAATTTCTCATTGTATTACTTATTATTAATTAAAATACTGAAGTGTGAAAACATATCATTAAGCCCTCACTCATAATATCTTAAAATATATAATAAAAATTTTTCTTTCTAATCGGTTATATTTTAAATTATGGACCCTCTCAAATATCTAAAATAAGCAATTTTTTAAAAATTGAAAAGAAATAATAAATTAAAATTTATAATATTCAGAAGGGGTATGGTTTTCCATGAGACTTCAGCTTAACCAATCGCAATTCTTAGTTTCAAAGAATTAAAGTGGAGTTGAAGTGAAATAAAAAGTTTCAAATGTATAAATAATATTATAACTAAAGTGAAAATGAAAATTTTTTATAAAAAAAAAGTATTTTATATACAGTCGTGTGCAAAAGTTTAAGGCACCTTAAAATTATCATTATAAATTAAGTAAATATCATTTTAGATCAGTTACAAAATTCTACGATTGGTTTAAGTAGTAAATGATTTATTTATTAATCAAAAATAATTTAATATATCAGAAATTTCAGTTTGGCATTTTTGACACCAAGAAACTATTAGAAACTTATTGGGAAAAATCCTTCATTGACTCCGACAATCACAGCACAAGTTGTAAACTTTTATACCCGAGAAGGGTATAGTCAGATGGACATTTCAAGAAGATTAAATGTCGCAAGATTTACAATGCAGAATGCATTAAGCAAGTATAATTAAACGGGCAGTTATCATGACAGAGAAAGAAGTGGTAGGCCAAAGAAGACGAAATCCTATGATCATCATGTAATCGCCGATCTATGGTTTCGAACAGAGAATGTTCGAAAGAATTTATTATATGCTGGTAAAAATCTCCACAGGAGCACGCTTGGTAGATGTTTCAAAGCCATGGATTTGAAAGCTTTCAAGTTTGCAAAAAAGCCTCTCCTAACTCAAGCTAGTCGGAGGAAGAGATTGCAATTTGCAAAGACCTACCGACATTGGACCACAGAATATTGGAAGAAAGTGCTCTGGTCTGATGAGTGCTACATAGGCCCGTTTGGATAATATTCTCAATATATTATCAGAGCAACTGGTGAAAGGTACAACGAAAGGTACACACAACCAACAGTAAAGCATGCAGACTCCTTGATGATATGGGGTTGCATTAGAGCCAATGGTCCGGGTGAAGTAGAGATTTTAGAGAAAACAAGAATGAACACCAAAGTGCACACCGACATACTGGATAGAAGCTGGCAAAATCTTTACAAAATCTGGACTGTAATATTTTCATTCCTGATTCAGCACCATGTCTATATACCAATTAATATATATTATAATTTGAATCGTCAAAATAAATGTAAGTGAACCAATAATAAAAAATGATTAAATAATCACAAAAATAATCAAATAAACAATTATTGTCCAGTAAATCGATTCTGTTAAAATCCAAGGGAATGAAAATATAGATAAAGGATTAATTAACTAAAAGATTAATAAAAAAATACACTCATCAACCGTGAACAGTTGATCTGTAGGTTGTATGACATACCCGAACTGTTATGCCTATAGACGACCGAGCAGATCAGAACCCATTGTAAAATCGTTTCGCATAATAAAATCAAAGTAAACAATTGAATCTTGAACAAAACACAGTTTCCCTAATCTTCCGACAACGAACAACTTAAAATAAAATTTCTAATAATAACAATGGTTAGTTTTTAAAAAATCCTAATAAATAAAATCTTTTCCTCCAAAAATTATTTAATAGCCAGTCAAAAGAGGGCTCCATTCTCTATATGTTTTAAACTAAACAGTTAATATTTGCTAAATATTAAATGGATTTATTAAAATATATATAGTGAGATATCGAAATATAATTGTAAATTGAAATATAAATCAATTTGTTGAATAACATTTAATTAATAGGGTAATCATTTAAATTTTCATAATATGTTAATAAGTTCAAAATTTTTAGAACTAAATATGTCAACATTTAGTAAAGAACACTTGCGGGAAGTTTTCATTCATTACTTCATGATGAGCAAAACTATCGCAGAAAGCTGCAGGATGTTATCAGATGTTTATGGAAAACATTTAGTATCTCAACACATATGCGAGCGTTGGTTTCAAGGCTAAAGAAGTAATAATCTCAGTGTAAAGGATAACAAACCCCTGTCGTCCCTCCAAATTTGAAAACCAAGATTTACAACATTTATTGGATGAAGATTCCTGTCAATCACAAAATCAACTTGCCAAGGAAGGAAAATGGGTGCCTAATCAATTGAATAAAAAGAAAACTAAAAAACCGAAAAGTAGTCAGTGTCATGCTCTTACAACGGCACGAAAGAAAGTCTTTCTTCCATCAACTATTGAGAGGAGATGAAAAGTTGATCTATTTTGAAAATCCAAATTGTACGAAAGCATTGCTTAACCCAGGTCAGCCATCAAAACAAACTGCAAGACCAGACAGCTTCGGAAAGAAAACAATGCTCTGAGTCTGGTTCTGTCAGCAAGGCGTGGTGTACCATGAGCTTCTCGAACCAGGTGAAAGTATTAATTCGAAGAGATACCTAAACCAAATATCCCAACTGAATCAGTCTTTAATAGTTAAGCGTCCAGAATGGGTCAATAAACATGGAAAAGTAATTCTTCTACATGACAACGCAACTCCTTACACTTCTAAAGCAGTTAAAAGCATGTTAAAAGATACGAAATGGGAAGTACTCGCCAACCTTCCGATTTTCACCTGTTCCATTCAATGGCACATGAATTTGCTAAGCAGGACTTCAAATCGTACGAAGATGTTGACTGAAATATCGAAGAAATGTGTGGATAACAATGGCCACTATTTTGAATAAATAAATTTTCATTTTTGTTTCAGAATTACCATGCTTCAGTTACTAAAAAAATCCGAATTATTTATTTGTACCAATAATATTTTGAAAAAACATAATAAAAATTAAATTAACAATTTTATGTAAATATTTTAATGTTTGCTTTTAAACCTGTTGAGTCAACAAAATCTAAATTCACATAAACTGTGTTTAAAAATAATAAAATATGTGAAAGTGAGCCAGACAATATCCTCCACAATAACAATCGAACTACTAATCTCTATTAACGGTAATTTTTTCCGAATCTTGAAAATATTAAAAATATCTCGAAAATATTAAGATGAATGTCGAAAACTTTGATTTTGTAAGATAAATTAAAAATATTCTTAATTACGTGGTAAGTTATTTTCATATATTTTTACTTTTTAAATATTAAAATAAACTAAATTAAAATTTTAATTATAAAAATTTTTAGTATTGATAATAATGATAATAATAATAATATTATTATTATTATTATTTTAACATTTTAACTTCTATTTTTGTTATTTTTTTTGTAATTGATGCCCAAATTTAATACTACTAGTTTTCATTATCATTAACATTAATTAAAAATCAATCGCAGAGGCCCCAGCCTTACAATTTTTCGAAATATTTAATATTTTTACATACTATTTCCTATTTCATTCTCTATTTTCTCTTCATACCTTTATCAGAAAATAATTAACACGAATATTAGCAATCTTGAAAATATTTTCAATGGTTAATCTGAAATTTTTAATGTTTTACAATATGAATGTCTTAATTTCTATCAAAATAAAAATAGTTCGCTGTTTTCCGATTAAATTTCCATTTTGGTTCCTGTTTTATCTATGTAAGCAACCAGATTGGTAGGATTACTGAAAACCTTGATATGAAAAGAAGCTGCTAAGGCCAATTGAATCACTGAGCTGAAAGACCTTTTTTATTAGATTATATAAAAACCCGTTATTTAAAAAAAAGCTTTCTTGTTGTTGTTGATGTGAAGAATTTTGCTCAGTATATTAAATTTATCATCTACATAAATAAAGTAATTATTATAATAAGAAATTTTCTCCCTAAGCCTTCTTGATATTGTAAAAAACATTAAGAAAAAAGAAATAAGAATTATAAATATCTCAACATTTCAAGTTTCCATATAGAAATATGTTTACATAAAAAAATGCTGATAAATAAAACGTTTCAATATCCGCGTTTAATTTGAAGAATATGTTGGAGAAATCAATTTAGTTTGACTCCTTCATTATTTTTACTTTATTTTGATCACCAAATTAAATTTGAGAGCACCTGAATGCATTTTTAGGTATCTCACATCCTATATTTATATAATGATTCCTGTCATACTAAAAGATCTTATTATATTAAATCTTGTGAACTGCGAAATGTGTCATACATTTTTAATATCTCATTTTATGTGTAATCTATACTAGAAGCAACTAGTTTTTCATAAAAATATAAGAATTTGTAAATGAATCTCAAACATGCAACGATAATTTATAGATTATTACAAATTTCAGTTTTATACAAGGTTTGCTCAAAAAGTCTTCTCAGTGGTCATTAACATTAACAACAAATTATTAAAAATTTTATTGTTAAAACATTAATATTATTTGTCTCCTTCAAAATAATCACCATAACAACCAATACATTATATTCACCTTTTCACTACGATATATAACAGTGATTATAAATGTTACTATTTTCCCTAATTGAAATATGTAACTTTAGCTCGAACTTCACTAAATCCTCACTTCTTTCATGTTGTGTTTCTTTTACATACACTGCTACAAAAATCTAAACTCACTTGAATTAAAATGACCACAATAAAACCTAATCTCGGTTCGCACCCCGAAATGAATCAAAATGTATATGGAATAAAGTAATTTTAATAGGATGATTAATTCAAATTCAAAATCACACTAAAGAATCAAGTATCAAAAGATCGAAATGCCATTTTAATAAAATAATATTAATATAAATATTTAAATTAAAGTTATGATTAAAACAAACAAAAGAAAATAAAACTATAAAAGCTCTCTCACTCTAAGCAAAAATGGGTTCCCGGGTCGTCCTTTAGGTCCTGTTCTGTCTCCCAGGGATTCCCAACGAGTCCCATTTTATAGTACCTGGCCATTGAAATAGATTCAAGTATGTTTTTACAAACAATGTTATTTCACTGAACTAATTTGATTATGATTCCACCTGTAATATTTTTATTGTATTAATTTAGATGCCGTTTATGAAATAAACTT
>JBBMKC010035255.1:0-18240 GCA_037834085.1 Bipalium vagum | reverse complement strand
TACCTTATTTTTATTTTTCAAAAACCTTGTAAAATTGAACAAAAGTGTAAACAGATGTGTAATGTAACCTGTTAAACGTGAACACCTTGATTATCTGAACATCTCTCTAATTTGAACTTTTCAGCAAGGACACTATGGTGTTCAATTTAGGCAGGTTTCACTGTACATTTCTCCATGTATCATCGTTCCACAATGAAAGTATTTTTTATTTTGTAAAGTCAATCCTCAGCCTCATTTTTAACTTATAAAAGATTTTTATTACTGATATTTGTTGGATTTTACGATGTGTTTTTCATTTAATTATTATTATTAATTTCTCATCCATCAAAATGTTTACATAAATGAAAGAATAATAAAACTGAGCATTTCGCTTATACATTTTAAAATCAAATCTTGTATATTGGGTAATATTAATCAAATTTATTAATATAATCGATCTTAAATTACACTTGATCTAATAATTATTTATCAATTAATCTATTATTTTTGTGAAAACTTAAAAAAAGGTTTAATTATTTTGATTTCCAGTACCTCGATTTTATTCAAAAATCTTTAAAGGATCTCACCTTAAGGAAGAATAATCGAATGTTAATATTATTAATATAATCTTGCAATTATTTAGGTTGTTGCATTATTTTATCGTGAGGTTTTATAGAAACCAACTGCTTTATGTACGAACATTTGGTCGATTCCACGAGTCATGATTAAAACGAAAAATTAAACATAATCACATAATATGATATTATAAAAGTTTTTCTGATTGTTAACAAGTAAAATTTAAGAGAAGGCTCACAGTGTACATTAAGGCCAAATGATTTGTATGATTGCGATCACGCCATGGTTGAGTTCCAGTCAACATTTCAATTATGCAGCAAGCCAAACTCCAGACATCACATGAGCGACCATATTCTTCTCCTCTAAGTACCTATGAGAGTGTAAAGGAAAACTCTAATAATATAAATGCACCTCAGGAGCCATAAAGGCCACTGTACCCAACAACTGGCCCTTAAAATCACTGGCATTGCTGTCGCGCCCATTAGAAAGTCTAGCTGAAGCGCCGAAATCCGATATTCGAAGCCGCATACCACTGCTATCCAGTAAAAGATTAGCACCTTAACCAAAAACGAAGTTTCAATTAGAAATTTTAAAACTAAAAGACGTGACTTTGAAGCATCCTTTCCAAAATACTGCTACTACAACTACTACTACTAATAATAACTATTATGTTTTGAAGAAAAAGAGGTTCATTTTAATATTAATTAACCTTTTAAATCCCTATGTAGAATTCTCTTTGAATGGATATAACTCAATCCTCGAATTGTTTGAAGTGCATAGGCCAAAGTGACCGACTCCAAGAACGAACTGTATTGACTAAGCAAAGATGCAACACTGCCTCCCGGCATCCAACGAACAAACATGCTAATTGTGTTATCTGAAGAGGAAAACACAGCACCAAGTAGCGGAAGAACGTTCGGATGATTGAGTTGTATCATAAGGTTAACTTCAGTTTTAACGGCTTTTATTACTTCCTTATTTTTCTCAAGACAGTTGTTACCTATGCAAATCTGTTTAACGGCCATGAGAAGACCGGTTCTCACATCTCGACCTTGATAGCATTTGCTGAATGCTCCAGTTCCAAGTAAAGTGCCTTGGTACCATTCATAACCAGATCGATATTCAGTTGAGAATACTCCCAAACCTGGAGGAGGCTGAGATTCCAGATCTTGACTATTATATTTGTCCAACAGATTCGATTGTTCACTTAATATCTTTCGGAAAATATGATTTATTCTTGAGACTTCCTCTTCATCACACATTTTAACTTTGGATTCTTGTAATCCAAACTGATGACCATAAATAGAATTGTGGATGGCCAATTCAGAGAAAAATACAGAGCTGGTTTCATCTGACATTTCACCATCACTTTCCGATAAGGGTACGACATCATAAGCAGGTTCAGGTGTAATACGAATAAAGGGTGAAATACGGCACAAATCCCCACTAAAACTTTTATTAATGTTCGTTACATTTCCAGCTCGAACTTTCAGAGAGTTTACACTGTTCACCGATTGCATACTAGCAAACCTGTGAGTTCCCCCAAAGGATTTTATTTGTGAACACCGTTTCGATATTCGATACCCTTTACTAACATTTGTCGATCCAACTATTACCGATGGCGAATCTAATTTTGTTTCGTCTTTATTTACATCCTGCTTTGCCATTTCCAATTTTTCACAGTTGGCATATTTATCCATCGGTATCTTCAGTTTCGCAACAAGTTTTTCCTTCCATAGTGGGGGCAGCTTATTGAGATATTTCCATAATTCAAAATATATCTCTTCTAGAGACCATCCGTTAAATTTTAATTTGGAAATTGCCAGTTTCGCCGTATTAATGAATAGTGTTTTGGCCTAAATAATAACGAAGAGTCAATAAATAAATTACATTCCAATTATTTTTATTAGTTTAAGGAAATTTTCAGGAAAATTTTAGAAACCCAAAAAATTATTTTTGGACATAATTCAGTCAATATGTTTTTGTCAATTTTTACAAATTCTCCATCTTAAAACACTATTAAATCGAATAATAATATATAAAAATAAATAATTTTTTTGAGTTAATCGTTTTAAAAAAATGCTAATTATCGACTATTATGAATAATGCTAATTTTGAAATATTAGGGTTAATCAAAAGTTCGTGCTCTTTAAAAGCAAAAACTGCAACATATATTTAAGGAAAACAAAATGAAAATCACGTTTTAAAATAAACGCATTTTGATTCGATAGTCAGAAGCCATCTAATAGAAAGTTGTTCGATGTCATCTTTGTACCAAGCCCTGTCATATATTATAATTTCCCATTTAATGAGAAAACTGACTATTTCTTTCAAACAATGTATTATTAAATAATAATTATTAATTATATTAATTTAATATCTTTAATATGAAAGCACTTATAAATAAACATTTTTGTTCAAAATTTCAAAATTTTCCATTTTTAATATTATTTCAGTGTCAAATTTAAATTTTGATATTAGTTTATAAAATATTAATTTTAAGATAAATAAAATAAATTAAATAGTCAGTGTGAATATTATTATTATTTATTATTCGTATTATTATTTATCATTATTATTATTATTATTATTATTATTATTATTAAATATATCCGAAAATCATTATCAATATTAATTATAATTTTTCCTATTTTTTCAAATGAATTATCATTTTAAATATTATTTTTAATTATTAAAATAACTTAAATATTTTCATTGGTTAATTAAAAGTTTTACATAAACAATTTCTCAATCTCAGATTTTAATTAACAATAATCGATCCCAACGGTCAAATCCCAATGATTAAAAATGGTGATTTTAATGTATACCAAATGAAGATATAATTTGAATTCTTATGTTTAAGCTCAGAATTTACAATGTCACACAAAAATATTTTCTCATGAAACGAATTATTATTTTTTCTCTGGGTTAATATAAAAAAATAATTAAACACTTTGTAATAGTGACATAAAAACAATTATCGAATATATATATCTGTGAAAGCGGTAACAATGTCATTATTGCATCAATTATTGATAAAAGACATTGTGAAATACAAAGGGTCACACAGGAAATCCAGTGAAATAAAATGCATAAAATTACACAATAAATTTTAAAATGAGAAAAAAATGATTTCACATTTGTACGCAGTATATCGAATATTAAAAGCTACAGAAAATTTCTTAAAACAAATGGACATCCATTAGCTCCTATTTCTGACTGGAAGTCTCTGTTTTCATATAAAAAGAAACCAAGCATAAGGTAGCATAATTATAAGAAGACCTGGAGAATTTACGTTAAATATGTGGACATGAATTTTGAATTTCGATCTCTCCGTTGTGTCACATTGATTTTTTAAAATCAATAATTTAAAAAAATATAATTTATTAATAATAAATAAATAATAAATTTATTAATATGAAATTATATAAAGGAGATTGTTGTTATTAATAATAATTTATATAATGAAAACTAAAATAAGCCTTTTAAAAATATTTAAAGAAAATAACAAGACTTATTATTGTGTTTAATCTATATTTTTATTATTTTCATCAATTTAAACAATTCTAATAAAATAATTTATAAATTATAATCAAAATAACCTCAGATTTTTAAAACATATTAATAGCTTGCTTAATATATTATAATAAAATTTTAAAATTTTTTGAAATAAATTAAATAAACTATAAACTACAAATAATAATAATAATAATAAAATATTAATTATAAAACTTAATTTATTGATAATAAAACACATGAAAAAATCATTATGAAAAAAGTGTCTTGTAAATAAAATTTATAAATTTTGCAATTAACCTTTAGAAAATATTGTGGTAAATAAATTATTTATTTTAACGTAGATTTGTAATATTAATTTGAGTTTTTTTTAATAATAATTTGTTCAAATTATTTTTTGAAAGGAGCTGCATCTGTTTTTGAAAATATATAATTTTTAAAATTGATGACTTTGTTGGTTGCTATAGTAAAGATATAATTAAACAAATTTATGGATAAAATTAATCAAAACAATTAGTTCATCTTATAATATTGAATGTCAATTTTTTATTTGGGAAAGCGGAAAAATTTCAACATTTTCAATGAGAAACAATCCATCAAAATAATAATTTTATATTATCAAAGTTTTATTATACTAGTGAAAGTTAATCAGATGAGTAAAATAAAAGGATTTATTTTTTCAAAAAAGCTACATATCTTTAAAAAAATTAATCAAACTTTAATAAATAATAAAAAATTAAAATTAAAATATAAACAAACATACTACTGTTTAACATAAAACAGAAAAAATGTGGCAATATTTGTATCGTGTTAACAATGAGTATCAACAAAAGGTATCCCATTTTTAGAAGAGATCTTAGTTTGAGGTTTGACATTATTACTGGTTAATATTAATAAAAGATTGACAAAAAAACCTATCACGTTACTTAATTTTTTTATAATTTAACAATGGACAAACAATATTTAAATGCTGATGTAAAAAAATTTCTCTTAACCTTAAGTACCAAATAAAGATCGTACCAATTTATGAATTCGTTTTCCCGCCAACAGTTGGATGTCAGATGCCGACAGTCCTGTATCTACGTCTGCAGTTTCAACAGAATCAATTTTTCCAGGATCAACAGAACTCGACAAATGCATTGATCGATACATCAAGAGCAATTGAACAGTAACAAATTCCAATAACTTCCTGAGAATTTCAGACGTCAAATCAAACTTGTCCAAGAGTTTTTCCAAGAGTGACATTCGACCGTAACAATGAATGACTTCAAATCGATGATGGTCACTAATAGTAAACTTTGCCAAACGTTGCCATCCTGTCACAGGGAGACTTGCTGAACGAAAATTAACGCCCTAATCAACTTTACTTGTGAATTTTGAGCAGTGCTATATTTATATGACAAATACATAAAGGTTTCAGATTTTTTACAGAACTGGTAGTTTCGAAAATTAGGGGTACCATAACCCTTTATGTATAAAATATGTGATTGACTATTTTAGGCCGGATGCTCTGTCAATCATCAATCAATTCATAATAAAAACTGTCATTTATTCATATTATAAGAATTTATTTTTTCAATAAGAATAGGTTTAATGATAATATCGCATTTTCTAAATCACACAACTCAGGCTAGATCAATATATTACAAATATTAGTCCATCGACGCCATCCAGGAAAAATATCATCTGTTTATCATCTGATCAATTTTTGAGCTTTAAGAAAGCCTAAAACGCTTTTTAACAAAAAATTTTTTTTAATTCTAAAAATTTGATTATTATCAAATTTTTATCTTCTGTGAAAAATTAATTATTTTCTCAGTGATTCTAATTATCAATAGTTCTTCTTAATCGCTTAGCTAAATCATTCTCTGAGTGTAAATGGACAGAAATTAAAATATTAAAAAATATCACGTTCTTAAAAAAGAAAAAAACAATGACATTTTATTTTTTGTTTATAAAAAATTCACTTTTTAAATTAACAAAAAAATGTAATTTTATTAAAAATAATTATCTCAAAATTTGTTATCAAATATTATTATCCAAAAGACGAGGTGGTTTTAAAAGGTTTTAAAAGCAACAGGAATAATTTATCAATAAAGCCATTTTAATATTTCACCTTTAATACTAATGACCTGTTTATAATATCACTTCCATATGTAAAATCATTTGTTTAAATTAAGTATTTTTAATTTGACTTGACGACATTTGTTTTAAAATTGAAAAATTAAATATCGAGTAATTATAAAATTCGTTGTCCTAGAAGGATTATACACAACAGAAATCCGTGCAAACATGGTCAAAGTATTAAAAGAAGGTGCTCCATGTACTTAAAACCTTACACAGATTTTCTTCTGTGGTTTCTTTATGAAATCTTCTTTTGCCAATGTCATTTATTCTTGAAAAATATCTTCCATAATTAAAACAGGTGGACTTTATTATTTTAAAAACAGTTTTCAGTCACAATATAAGTTATAAAAATTTTCAGTTTTCGGTAGTTTTATCAAAAATTGGATTTATCATAAAATTTAGTTCACGAAAAAGATTTAATAGGGGAATTTTCGATAATTTTTACCTCAGACAAATTTTGGTAACAAATAATAAAATAGACAGATATTTAGAGCCCTAAATTGACATATTTTAAGACAATGAAAATGTAATTAATTTTTTAAAAATAAATAATTTTCCAAGAACAGCATATCCCAAATCACCTACGTTTTCTAATTTCTCGACCTAGAGCCATTCCTCCTTCTTGACCTTTGGCAAGCTCAAATAAAGTAGACAAACACATTTGAGACTTTTTCTTTTGAGTTGAGTCTCCACAAATTCTAAGAAGCTGGAATAAAATTGGTGAAATCATTCGGCTCATTCTGTCAACGTCATTTTCTGTTCTACATATCAAAAAGCCAAGAATTTCTCGAAAGGCTCTCTATAAATAAAATTTTAATTGATCCCCCAGTTGATAATAACCTACCAAAGCTCCAACGAATATTGTATAATTCGTATCATCCAACAACAGTGCAATGACACGAAATGCCTCTTTCAGCATTAACCCAGTTGTATGACCTCCTATAGAGCTAACAATATCTGTTACGATATTGTCCGAAAGGGAGCTTTGCCTGGTACCTTCAGTAGAATATGCAGTTCCTGCTGACAAAACAATTCGAACTGTCTGTTGTGCTACTTGTCTCAACGCAGCCTCTCTTTTCTCACACATGTCCGATGCCAGCATTTGTGCAACCTAAAATTGAAAAATTAGTCTATCAACTAAAAATTCTTTATAATTAATAATCTATGATTATAACTTATAATCTATTATAATTAATAATATTTTACGAAAGTTGTCATTTCTCTTGGATATTGATTTGAAGCTTTATATTATTAATGCTATTAAATTCAGGTTACCTTATATCTTATATTAAATTTATACTCTGAAAATCATGACGAGCAAGAAAGAAAATTGGTTTACTTTTTTTGAAGTTTAAGGTGGCAACAAAGTACGTGGTGTAAGCAACTCGCCGAATGAAGAATACGTTCGATGTATGTACTACAAGTGAGCCTACAATGCAATGGTAAACTGCTAATTTCCAAAACAGACATGAAAGTTTAAAAGGTGAGAATCACGAAATTTCGCCAATAGTACTTGGAAATCACCGATTAAGGCTGATACAGGGATAACTTTGTATGGAATTGCCAAAGATCTTCATCTTTACTAAAAAATATTAGTTTATGGTTTGAAGTAGATCAGAAAGAAAAACTTTTTTCCCATTGGGAAAAATATGTAAAATCGAAAATGACCTTGTTGGCTTATAATAATTCACTCTGTTTATATAACTAATTACTTTAATCTCTCAGTTATTATGATAATAAATGTACAGCTGTTTTGAAGATATTGTAATATTAAAGAAAACTTGAAGTATAAAAAAATGAAAATTTTCATTATTTGTCCAAAATTCTAGCAGAGCACTTTTATTTATTTTAGAATTTCAAGAGTCACCTGACTCCACATTAAACTTACTTGAGAAAATCATTAAATGTTATAACTAAAATTTAACTTTGATTTGAACGCACTATTGAATGTCCTAATTTAAGGAAATCTATATGAAAGGTTAAGTAAGCTGACCTTTGAGAATGATTATTTTAAGTATAACATGTTGTAAATAACATCAAATGAACGGACACGCAGTGAGATTATTTGAGCTTAAATACATGTGAAGATATGGGAAACGTCATTTTCTAACAAAATCTGTTTTATAGATTAGATTGAAAGACTAAAACGTCAATTAGAAAAAATCATTAAATAATAGAACATAAAGATATTCAAAAATTGAAAATAAATGTTAATATCAATAGAGCCATACATAGTTGACGTTGTTAATTAGTGTATTTTGTGTAATATACAGTGACATCTGTATAAGAAACAGAAACTTTTGGGAAAACTGATCGGTTCACTACAGACTTTATAAGTCATGGTTGCATGATCACACAATTATGATAAGCACTAATCAGGTAAGCACGATAAATTACACAATAAAAATTTTTATTTATCAGGTGATACGTCACAAAAAATATTAATTTCTATTGAAGAAATCAAGAAATCATCGTAAGATTTCGTGATTTTTGTTCCCTTAATAATTCATCTTTTATTTTATGAACTTCATTCAATCTTTCGGGGAATATTTACGAGGAAAAACCTTTCTATGTTTATAACAGAAAAAGTGCATCATTGGAGGACATGAAATTTCATTTGTGAATTACTTCCCTCTTCTGAATCTCTAAATCATTAGTTGTTTCTTTATACTCAAAAAATAAAAATAAAAAAAACCTATAAAATTTACTACTCAATATTTAAGCAAAACAATGTTCGTTATAACCTTTTATTTTATAAACCAAGCGGATTAGTGATACATTAAATGTGAAAAATTTTGTTCTCGTTCGTTATAAACAAATCGTTTTTATTTTTTGATATTTCCTGTTTATGAAGACCCAATTTTTAAAAATTATTCTTATACATTACTGTTCCTTATGTAGATAGTGTTTCCTATAATGTTTGACTGTAATTTAAAATTTATTTTTTATGTCACAGATTTTCATCTTGTACTTAATATCATAATGACAATATCAATTGAAAATAACTATTAATAATTTTTTATTTAAAAAATTATATTTATTTATTATTTATTATTATTTTTTTTTATTTTATTTTTTTTTATAAAATTATATTTTTGAAATTGTCAGTGAGTGAAACAGTGAGTACGACAACAATTATACAATATCTAGATTAATTCACAAAATTAAACATTAATCAATAAAGGGATAATTTATCATTTTTTATAACAATCATGTTTCAACTTAATAATAAAAAATTGGTAATATAAAAATAATTTTATCATTTAAAATAATATAATTAAATTAAATTCTTAAAAATAAAAATTATAAATTAAATAATAAATAATAAAAATATAAATAATAATATAAAACAAATTTACAATAATTATTATTTTATAGAAAATTTTTTATAAGTTAGATGAAAAAAAATTAAATTTTTTCGAATGTCACTATAGTTATTAATCACTGTTATTATAAATATTATGGTAATAAGAAATAATTTTCACTAATTTTAATTATAATTAATATTTTGTAACTTAATATAAAAATTAAGTGTATAAAAAATAAAATTTTGTAATTTTGGTTTTTCATAAAAAAATGTCATTCTGAAAATGGAATGAAAACGGAACCAACTTAAATTTAAAGTATTTCATAATTAGAATAATTAAATGAGACAAAATTGAAAATAAATAATAATTAAAATAATTTATTTTGAAAAATTATAAATATAATTTAAACATTAATAAATAAATAAAATTGAAATACGGTATATTTTTATATTAATTTTATTATTTTTCGCAAAAATAAATATTTATTAACATAGCGCAATAGACGTTCGGAAACGTTTCAAAAACATTTACATTTTTTATGACAAATTTTGTAACGAATAAATAAATATTAGAAAATGTCTGAAAAATATACTTCATTCACATCGAGACCAGAAATGAAAGTCACATTAAAAATCGTTAACCCGAAGCGTATACCATTTTTGATAGATTTTTTACCAAATCACATATCAGTACCTCGGTCGATTTGGGGACTGGTACAGATTGTTCTCACAGATATATTTTTCAGAGTTAATTAATCAAACTTAATTATTAATTAAACAGATTAATTAAATTTATAAATATAATTAAAATTATTTTTTCTTATGAAAATTTTGTTCAAAGATTTTTTAAACTTTAGACGTGCTATTTATTTATTGATTATAAAGTTATAAACAATAAATAACACATTTTTTATGAATATAATTAAAAATAGGAAATCCCAATCCACTATTTTCAGATACGTAATATAATAAATATAAATAATATTAGGTCGTTAAGTGTGAAATGCATAACTTTTTATGGTCATTTTTATATAATTTTATGTATTAGACGTATAATATAAATTTGTTAACATATTCCTGTGACATTTTCTTTTTAACTTCAAGGTAATTCTTAATTATTGAGCTTGACATGGAAAATATTCTTTTACTGTATATAATATTTTATATAAAATATATATATAAAATATTTTATTCGCATATAAAAAATGAGACAGACAAAAAAGCCGATTTTTTGGTAGTAAAGGTTGAATGATAAATAGTTCAAGATTTTAGTCAAGCTAAGAATTTTAGATAATATTTGATCATAAATTTTGTGGCTACTATTCCAGTCAAAATAACTTTTTACTATGTTCAACCAAAAGGGCTAAGAAGGGTCAATTATTCACACTCATCATGAAGGTCATTATATTTTTAGTGATGAATATTCATACTCCACCTAAATTTAAAAGTTATTTAATTAAAACTGGAAGTGTATAAATGGAACTTAATTAAAATTGTCGGTCTTTTGCACGTTTCATTACCTAATCCATAAAATAAGATGAATTTAACAAATTTTCAATATTATAGAGTAAATATTATCAAGAGGTTTTAAAAAGATTTCATTTATTATTATAATGTCTCACCAATAATGATCACTAACAATCTTCTTTTGTCAGGATCCTCTTTAATCTTATTTCAAACAGACTTCTGATTAAAATGCCCGTGTCATATTTACCTTTAAGACTTAATTAATACCAGTCATCATAATTCTTCAGGCTAACTACGTATCTTTGAACATCCCCAATCCCAATAACGTGATAATGTCATTTGTAATCAAAATATTTACTAAAGGGAAATATATTTCCGACAGTCATCTGAACCGAGAATCATAAACCATTGGTATTTCATGGTAACGAATTCACCAAGATTTACAATAGCCTGACAAAAACGTGTCATGTTTGATAAATATTTTACTTATGATGGACACCAAGAGCATATTTTTACAAAATTCCATCCTATAAAGAGTAATGACAATGATATAATAAGTACAGGAGGACCTTTGTCATTTATTCTCAAACTGTTTTAATCAAGCCTTTTTCGAGAAAATTTTTATTTTTCTCTTCATATGCTGGGTTTAATTTCTTTCGAAGCCATCTAACAAAAAACATGTTCGTATGATTTGGGACAAGAGCCTTTATTGTAATGACAGACAAGATCTGACAAGTTTTATTTCATTCATCAAACGTCAAGTGGTGATGAATTTTCTAGTTTAGTGAGACATTAATATTAAGATTTTCTTGTCAAATATCAAAACAATGTTATCGCATATCTGTTTTCAAAAATTGCGTTACAAATCAAGGACAAATCTTCGAATACCGCAAACTGTAAGGACAGAATGAAGATTGCATTGACCCATATGTAGGCATAATATCAAATCTCTTATGAAAATTTTTGGCTCTTGGTTGGCACAATTTGTACTAGGTTTTCAGTTATTTTGTCATTGATTTTAAGACACCTCTGACACCTTTGTTTTTCGAACAGATATTCTATTATTCAGAAATTCATTATACCAACGATATATTGGGCGTTGGGATGTGCAGCCTTTTTTATAAACAGCAAGCAATTCCGCAATCTTATTTTCGCGATTCATTTACTTCAGAAGAAATCGTACGACACTTCCATATTGTAGTAATACTTCAAGACTCATTTCAAATTTTTTGGTTTTTAAAAATAAATATACTAGTTCGTAATATACCAGTTTTGTAATTAGCAAGATTGATATTACATGTTTTTTACTCTCATTTTGAATTTGTGAAGCTACATTTTGAAATTAAGAAAATCAATTTTGAGTTTATGTAAATCGATTTTAAATTTTTTTAAATTCAAATTAAATATGTTTTGTAAATTTTTTGAATAACAATAAGATATTCTTTGTTTTAGTTTCTGAGAATTTTGGGCTCTCCAATTCTAATAGTAGCAAAAATCACCTGACCATTCTAAATTAAACTTCTCGCCTTTCATTATGTCACATTTTTCCATTAATCGTCCCAATCCATTCTTTTTTTTTAGCCCAGAGCAGTAGCTGTTTTTTGTGTTTTTTAACTCTTAATTTCAAAAATAAAATTTATTACCTAATATTATGCAATTATATCGATTTACTTATCATTTCTCAAATGAAACTTTTGTAAAAAGTCCTTTGTTCAATTTTAATAAATATTTGCCATGTTTAGTTAATCAAAGCTGGATATACATGTGTATGACATCACGAATTTGGAAGTAAGTAATCAAGCATAAAATTATCATTTTCAGAAAAGATATATTGAAAATGACGTTGAATGCAAGATCAATAATTTCTAAGAAAAATCATCATTACTGCTTTCATCACCTACCTTAGGATATTTTGCTTTCTCAGTTTAATTATTGAATATAAATATTATTAAAATTAATTAACTTAAAAATACTTTGCAAAATTATTCAAATTTCACTGTGAAATTTCTTTCTAAACTCAATTTAATTATTAATATCGTAGAAATAAGTTTTCAGAATTTTTACTTCTAAAAATAAACCGAAAAACTTGCACTGATAAAGAAATATTTTAAGGGCAAGAAATATTTTCTTTTCTAACACAACGTCATATGAAAAATCAATTTTACGACTTGTAATTGTTTCATTCTATTGATATGTACTTTCCTTTCAGTCACATGATGAGAAAATATAATAATCCATTGAAATATAAATACATTAATTACAAATATTTGTCGTTTCACTATTTTAACACAGAAAACTAATATTTGTTTATTTACCGTGTAAATAATATAATAATTACCGGTTAGTTCAACAGACGCGTGCAAAAATAAAAACAAAAAAGAATAAAAAATATCAATAAATAAATAATATAATATCATTGATTTTTAGTGAAAAAAAATTATAAATATCCAAAAATTGTTTTTAAAAACAAATCATCATGATATTTAAATAAAATTAGTCAAAATAAATATATTGCATTTTATGCAACAGTACATGAAAATGTCAAATCGTTTTCTTATCTTTGTATGATCATCTTAAATGTATTCAATCATCTTGTCATTGAAAAACAAAAAATATTTAGAACATGAAAATTTCAAAATTTTAGGAAAACTCATTTATTTAACAATATGGATAATATATGATGCAAATGAGTTTTTGATATATTAATAAAAATTTACCTTTTCATTTAAAAAATAATAAAATAAAATATTTACTTAATAACTTTTTTTATTAATAAAATAAAAATCGATATAATTTTGACGGTAAATTTATTTAATTTCTCTAAAATTAAAATTTAAAATTAATTTTACCATTTCTAATTAGAGTGGATATATTTATAATTTCAATTATTCACATTCTTATTAGTAATGATTATGTACTTTTCTGAAATATATGTTAAAATCCGTAAAATCCAAAAAATTAATTAAAAATATGTTTTGTGATAAAATTAGTTACTTTTATATATTCTCTAAATAATTTAATTAAATAAAAAAAAATTAAAGTCTATGGAATTAAATAAAGATTTTTGAAAAAAATCATCTCCCAGTTTCATTTAAATACTAAATATTAAATATTATTAAATATTCATTTATTAAATATTGTTTTAATTTCTTTATTTAAAATTTAAAATAGGTTAACGAATTTCGAACACAATATTTATTTTCTTCAATGTAAAGTTTTCAAATATTATTTAATAAAATTATGAAGACTGTCCGTCAAATAAGAATATATAAATGAATTGAAATGTACTTCTGGTGTTTAATAAAATAATTAAACTTGTGTAAATATAAATACACGGAACATGTGTTTGTCAACTATATTCATGTTAATAACTAAAAATAAATAAAATATTAAATATTTTGCAAATATGTGAGCAAATGGCCACATAAAAAATAAACATAAAATCATTATACATATTTTTTATTATATATTTCACATTTATTTATATTTTACATTAATCAAAAATTGATTACGTCGATAAAAATCAATTATTTCTTCAAAATATTAACTGATAAATAAATTGAATTTCTCAGACGATCTTTTTGCAAAATATCATTTTTTTCCTTTTAATTAAAGAATTTATAAAATTCGTTATAAGATAATCTTTCACTAATAAAATATCCAAAGATTTCTGCTGATAAGAAAACCAGATCTTATTAAAAAATCCTTAAAGATTAAATCGGAAAACTCAATAATTGAATAACCAATATAAAATTAAATAAAAATTGGTAATTATTCGGAAAACGATTCAGGATTTTCAACCTTAAGCTAATATTAAAAAATTAAATAGTTTTTTAAAATGAATGCTGGAGGCGCAGCTGGAGATGATTGACAATTTTCAGTATTCATCTCTGAGAAGTATGATAACAATTAGTCATTTTGTATCACAGGTCGCTAAAAATTAAAATAAGACATTAAATTCAATTAATATTTACCTAATTAAAATACCAATTACTGGGCCTAATAAATTTATGAAATAAAAACTTTCTAGAAAATTCACGGTTGAACTTCGATATCACTGCAGATCCTTTACCAAGGTTGATTTAATATTTTATATTAAACATGTTATGTTTTTAGAATCCAGACTTTTAGAGTGAGTTTTTTTTAATTAGCATAGCGATTTATGGAGCCCACCAATCTTAAAAGCGACCACTTTCGTTAAATTTAATTAACATACTATATACTATAATATATATATAGTTACAAAAGTAAAGCGAAAAATTAATATTACTTTCAAATTAAATAAATCATTTAAAACAAAAACAAAATGCTGCAGCTATATACAATTATCTTTAAAAAGTTTAAAAATTAACAAAAAAGGCTATCTAAGAAATTAACAAAAGAATCGCGTTATTATTTTAATAAAACAATTTTGATTTTATATTTTTTCAAAGAAATGTGTTCTTCCAAATTTATCCATTTGAAAAAATCCATTCAAGTGTTCTCAATATGCTAATGAGATGGTAAGTATTCATATCATATCTTGCTAATTAAAAATATGATCTTATGAAATATTAATCTTGAAATTTAATACTTAAAACTTTAGAATAAGAAATTTTATTCATAATCAATAATATTTTTCAATGTCAATAAAAATAAACTAATTATTCACAATTAATATTAATAGAAAAATTTAGTGAAGTGTATTGTAAATGAACGAGTAAAAAAATGTTGAGTAAAAAATGTAAATAACAAAATAATAATAATAATTTTTCGGGATTTAAAGAGCTGAAGACGAAAAAGAATTCCTAGTGAAACAAAATTATAAAATATTAATGTGAAATATTTCGAGCTCCATGTATATTCAATAATTTTTAAATATTAAAAATATAGAAAATATTACAGAACTTTAAAAAAAGAAAATATATCAAAAAGAATTATTTCTGTGAGCCTCGATAGAGCGCAAATCTCTAGGAAAAGATAAGTTTTCTTTCAACATTTATTTATTCGAAAATCTGCCAATCATTTCAAGCAAATAAAGAAAAGAAAATCAATTACAAAAAATCTTAAATATCAAAAAAATTTGGATCTTCGTAATAATAATTAATGATTTTCAGCTTTAAATAATCACATAGATATTTTAAAAAATTCAAAATTTGAAAAAATATACAAAACAATTTCAATTTCAAGGTCACATAATTAATAAGTAAATAATAAGTACGTATGGAAAGTAAAATCTAGATCCCAGAAATTTTTGATTTTTTTGTAACTTAATGATTGGAAGAATGTATGACATTCAACAAATAATAATGTAAGATCACCTGCTTAATAATAATCAAAACTAACCGAGTCCGAGAAACAGTGTCCAATTGGTCTGTGGGTCATTGAAACACCTAGACTTTGTTTAGAGCCAGTAATACTAAAAGAAGAGTTTGAGGAGTTTAGATCTGAGGCTGATGATGACATATTTGTTCGATTGATATGTTGTGAAGATGTACTAGATCGAGGTGAGAAGACATTTGAACCATTGAGGCCTGAATGATATTCGTGTGGGCTACCGGTATCTTTATTAAGATTATCTGATGACCATGAATTTCTGCAAAGTGGACAAGTTTGATCTTCTTTATTCTTTTTACACTCCTTCATCCCTTTTTAAATAAATAAATAACAATAATAATAATAATAATAAAAAAATAAAATAAAAATAATAATACTAATAATGATAATGATAATAATAATAATAATAATAATAAAAATAATAAAAATAATGAAAATAATAATAATAATAATATAGAAAAAAATATGGATATATATTTATTAATGTAGTTATTGGATAAATCGCTTTCTGTTAAATAGGATAATAGGGAAAAAATCATTTTATTTCAATAATAAATTAACTGTTAAATAATAATATTGGAAACGGTAATATGATTTAATAAAATATTGAAACATAAAATTTTGGTTAAGTAAAATTATTGAAAAAATTATAAAATTAATTTTTTTATCTAAATATAAATGGAAATTTTAATAAATTTCATAAACATTCTAAAACAAGTAGCTACTTTTACATATTTAATTTATCTCATTTCTCATTGGTTGATACTGTAATTTTGAAAACAAGTTTAATTAATTTATATTTTTACCATTTCATAAATTAATATCTGAGGGTTGTTTGAAATTAATATATTTATTTTGAATGTCTTCTTTGGATGTCTCGCTCTGGTTTTTTGATAACGTAAACCTAAAATAGGTTGGGCTGTCTTTGAAAATGTAAAACAAAATTCATATAATGCATTCATTTTCAACCACTGTCAGGTATTTGGAACAATTCTTAAATTCGCTAATGATTGAAACCGAAATAGGCCATCAATATTTCCAATATTTTTATTATTTTGTGGCCATGAAATTCAATAAGTGAAATTAATAAAACAGTTACATTTATAATTTCGACTGTGAGAAATAATAATAATAATAATAATAATAATTTGTATATTTCTCATATTCTCCGTTTGCAACTAAGAAAACACTAATTCTATTATTATTAAAGAAAAAACCAAACACTGGAACGATTTTTAAGTGCATTTCAGATACAAAACATTTTAAAATGTTTTAAATAAAAAACATTCTCAATAATACACTAAATCTAAGACAAATATAAATAAAAATTGAAAAAATATCTTAAAAATTTATTTTTGTTAAGCCTTAAAAGACTGAGAAATTGTAATTGGTTCTTAATAAACTGCTTATTATTCATTATTTAATAATTATTAGCTAGAATTATTTATTATTAAAAGAAATTATAATTTAGTTTTACTATATCAACAGTAAAGAAAATTATAAATTTTATCACTGGTAAGATATGAATCGATGTCGATAGAACAGAAGATCATAGGATATAAAAAAAGTCTTTTATTATCTTAAAAAATAATACACTTTGTAATAAAATACTAAATATGGTTTTCAAGGGAAAATCAATAACAAACTTACAGATTGAAATACATTTTTCATGGAATTCATTACTGCAATTATGACAAAAGATCAATAATTGGGATATGTTCATTTCCTGTAGACAGATGCTACAAGTTATTTCATCTATAGATTCACTTAGACGTGGTTCGTTGGAATTACCTTTAGGCTTTGTCCTAAATTTAAAAATTAAAATCAAACCTTCATTTTATTTTTAAATATAAATATAACTATAAAAATAAAAAAAAATATAATAATAAATATAATAATAAATATAATAATAAATATAATAATAAATATAATAATAAATATAATAATAAATA
>JBBMKC010035144.1:0-18243 GCA_037834085.1 Bipalium vagum | reverse complement strand
TTCATTTTGCATATTTTAATAAATTTGAATATTATCGTAAAACAATATTGCAAACAACTTTTAAATTCAATTATTTAAAACTTTTAACTCATTTAGTAATAAATTAAAAAAAATATTTCAACACAATTTTCTTAGATTTGTAAATCACAGGTGTGTCAAAAAATTGACCATCGGTATATCGTCATTGGTAACCACATATTTAATGGTTTTCTCTCTCTGATCTCTAAGGCTTTCTTCTACAGCTATAGGGGGTTCTTCTAAGTTTCTGACAATCTGAATCATCTCTGTTTTCCGTATCTCTTGTATAATCTTGTCTTCGATTCGTTGAGTATGTATGTCTTTGTTCCTGTTATCGTTCTGATTTTTCTTGTTTTGAGAGTAAAACTCATTGCTATCCTTTAAGTAATCTGACCCGCGGTTTGAGGAAATCATTTTTCTCAAGGCTTTGTCCTCAACCTTCTTTCTTTATCATAAGTAATCTTTGCAATATCATTGATTAAAACTTTCTGTTTATCTACTGCTCCTTATATTGAGTATTCGAGGACCGTATCATTGCTTATGTTACTTTGTTCATTAACAAAATCAACAACATCTATAAGTACTTTTTGTATTTTCTAAAAATGTCCAGAGTTCTAAATTATTTAAAAGATACATCAAATTTATCAATCGTCTTATTATGCTTTGGTCATCCACTGTCTCCAAATCTTAGAGTTCTTCTTTATGGTGCTTTTTATATTTCTCAGTCAGTCTGATAAGATAGTGTCTCCTGAGAATATTTCCAGTTTCTCACCTGATGCTGTTTGCTTAGAATGGGCATCATTTTCGTTTAACCCGAGAAATTCATCCTAAGACTTGAAGTCGTCTTCCATTAATTTATTCGGTATTCTTATTTAATGCAGAAAAATTAGATAAAACTTGAACTCTCAAGTTGCAACTGCTGTCTAAATATAAATGTTGCTGCTTAACATTTGATACAATGCAAGTGAACATTTTATATTTTTACTTATTTTCAGTTTAAATATTGGTCGTTAATTAATTAATATTTTATTTAAACTCAAAAAATTATGATCATTCAGAGTAACATTAGGAAGGCTTATTTAACCTGTCGGTTTGGCCAAAGGTACAATCAGTTCAAATTATTCAATCTTTCAAATTATAAACACCACTAAAGGGACTGCAGAAATATAATGATAATAATAAAATTATAAATTTTTTATTTTTAATGATCTAATCTTGAAAATGTCGAATTGCTAAGACTTGATAAGGATTCGCAATAAAGGACCGATTTAAAAATAAGTGCTTTAAAAGGGAATTGACATTTCCAATTAAGTATACTGATCTACGACTGATTAGTTTTATTTTCAGTATAAAAGGCACTGGAGTCCTCAATTGACTGTCACAAAATTATACAGATTTTTTCTTGAATTATTATTACGTTCAAGAAGCCGTGACAGAAGATTTTTCATCCTTTGAAGAAACATATAATATTTATTTATTTGTGCCTATTGCTATGCGAATGAAACCAACAATGGGTCATGTGCTGTTAGAGCGTTCATGAAGATACCTGTTCGGGCGCATCTAACGACCAAGGACTCATTCTCATCAGTAAAGCAATAACTTGTATTTATAACACAAAATTCACACAAAATCACAGTGATAAAAAATAACACAAAAATCGTCAAACTCTAGAGAAAGGAATCACATTAAAGTCTGAAATGTCTGCAATTGTCTGGGGTAGTCGATCAAACACAAAATTCAATAATATCGAGTCAAGAAACACAAATAGATACTTAACGTTAATCAACAATCAAATCAATATGTAATAATTTTTAACCAAAAATAAAATTAAGATGATAAAAAAATTGAACAAGCTTACGAGTTAACTTTGTTTAAACTTCCCGGACTATTAGCTGATCCTTTACAGTTTCTCAGAAATAGCCATCTGGTGGGGAGCTCAAACACAATCGAAGGCAAAATATCATTTTATCGACGTACTTGGGTTTCAGAACTGGTTAGTCTTCACGATAGTCCAGCAAATAAGGTCTTCTAAAACACAATAACTGTTTCTAGTTGAGGCCGGATTTTTTTCTCCTTTTATAGTATTCTGGTCGACGACTTATCAGTCGTAGACCATTTTTATTAATGGGAAATGTCAATTCGCCTTTTGGATCAACAATTCTAAATCGGTCTCTCCTTATGGAACCTGATCTAATCTTGGCAATTTTGGTTTGTCAAGATTAGATCCCAAAAAAATATTTTATTGCCTTTTTTCCTTTTTAATTAGCCAAAATTATTATTCTTAGTATTATTCTTAATATTATGATTGCTATTATTTTTGTTATTTTTTGCACAATTTCACAAATATTATTATTATTATTCTTATTATTTTGAGCACAATTTTACAATTTTCATTTGGGACGGGTATGTGTTTTGGGTATACCCGACAATATATTCATTTTATATTTATTGATTGTTGGGGGACATTTTTACGAATTGGGATCGATTTGTTCATTTATTTTCCAAAATTTTATCGGAAATTCATTTGTGTACCGTGTGCTGACGAAATAAGTTTTATTGTGATTGTTTTCATTTAATTATTTAGGAACACATTATTGACAAATGAGTGAATATCAATAAATTTTAATTTCCCAACTTTAACTCATTAATATCATTAAAATCTCATAAATAGACAAATTATTGCTAATTTCTCATTATTAACTTTTTGAAAACCTTTAGAAAGATTTTATACAATTATATTTAAATAGTTATATATAATTTTATAATTAAATATGCTACACTAAAATTTATTTAAGCTTGACTAAGAAGACGTAGAACTTTTATCTCAAATAGCGTACATATTAAATTTACATAGTTTTTCATACTGATTAGAGCTATATTTCAATCAAAAAATATCAGTGAACATAAAAAGCACTTTAATTGCATAAATACACAATTTTAAATAATACACTATATAATTGAAATGTTAATAATTAATAATAATTTAATTTATAAATTTTATAAAACAAATGAAAATAAAATTACTTAATAAACTAGATACTGTCAATTTAAAGATTTTTCAACCAGACAAATATTACATTCTCTTGTTGTTAAAAGCATTATTTTACAAACTTTTGGTTTCGAAAAAATGAGACATGAAAAACCATCCAAATACTCTATATAATAATAATTTGAAGAGAAGAAAATAAGTCAGTAACCTATTTTTGAATGACATAGAAAAAGAATTGTAGACAATCTTTGATTGGCTAATTCTAATTTCATCTTATAAAATTTATATTTTAAAAATTATTGATTTTATAGGAAATTATATAGTCAAAGTAAGTTGTTTTTCTATAAATAATTGAGAATTTTTGCAAATTAAATGTAAAATAATTTCATATTATAATTTCGTAAGAGTGATTTTGCCAAATCTTATGTGAAAATTTAACTTTTTTTTGGATTTAATATTTTAATTTCAAAGTTATTGAATTACCGAGTTTATATTAATGTCAAATAAATAAACAATTTGTTTTACTCTATTGTTCGCAGATGTCAAATAAGGACGGTAATTCCAAAATCCCAAAACCATCGGAACTTAATTTAAAGAATGTAAATATAAACACAAATTTGAAAACCGAAGACAAAAAACTCATCAATCAATTATCGGAAAGTACCCAAACAAGACGAGGGAATTTGTTCAAAAACATACAAAACATCGGTAAACAAAGACCGAAATCTGAGTCGTTAACAATAACGCCAAATGTTTTCCAAAAACCAATGGCAAAAATGCTTTATTCCCAATTGCAAAACCGTTGCCTAGAATGTCCTCCACCAAAATCGTCAAAATATAACGAATTCTGTAACCCACAATTGTTCACTATTCTCCAGAAGAAAGAGCTCACTGGTAATCAATGTAATCACAATGATTTAACAAGCAATATACCCGATTACATTAAACTGAAAAGACAAAGCAAAACTGGAAATGTTGCCAGTGATAAAATGACGAAGGATAAATTATTTGATGGTACATTTCGAATCAGATCAAATTCCGGACCTCATTGTGATCGAAAACATTTCAAGCTTCCTGATCCAACTTCGTTGCCAGAATACGAACCGAAAAGTTCTTTAACGTTTTGTCGGAGCCCTTTGAAAAGTACGCACGATGATCAAGTACGGCTTTTTTCATTTTTTTTAATGGAAAATTTAACTATGGATTTTATTGTTATAAGTCATTATTATTACCCCTGTCTGATAAGAGAATCCGAAAATTAGTCTTTGTTTACATTGGTTATATAAAAAGGACCTTTGATCCTTTTAATAAAAATTGTTTTCAGTTTGATAATTTAACTCTCGAAATCTTTATATTTTGAAATTTGTTTATGATTGCCTTAAAGTGCGAAGAATTAGTTGCGCCTATATTTTATTCAGGTTAATAATATCTCTGAAATCAAAAAAATTTTCTAATTTATCAATTAAAATTTTTTTCATTCTCATGTACATGTTTATTTGAAATAAATTTTTAATAATTTTAGTAAATTTCATTTGTTAATTCAATTATGATGGCTCGCAAAAATGATTAATTTAATACATCTGGAAAATAAACGAAAGATATTATTTTTGGGATAAGGAATGTCATGTGTAACATTTTTAATATTTTATAATTTTATTTTTAAAAATATTTAAATTAAATATTACAAAAACTAACGTTTTATAATAATTTATAAATATTTTTAAATTTCTGAAGAAGTTAATTACTTTATTTTTTTAGTTGTGTTTATCTAAAAATAATTCATTTCATATTTAATATAAAATAGTTTTAAAACAGAAAACAAAATTTACAATTTCTTTGACTTTTCTCTAATTTTTATTTTGTCTATTGTTCTAAAATCATAAACGAATTTTATATCAAATTTTGTTTGTTTTTAGTTATTGTAAAATGAAAATTTGCTTCCTATTCGTTGATTATTCTTTGTTTTATAGTGTTTTAATATTTTAGAGAATTTTAAGAATTCTGCCTATGAAAACCCTGATAGTTATCTTTAATTAAAATAATTATTTTCAGAAATGGAAATAATATTTCTACTAAAAAGAATAACAGATAATTCATTTTTTCTTAATTTATTTAATAATTACTAATAATAATTAATTTAATTAATAATTAGGTGGTAAAAGACAGGTAAGGAATTTATAATATATATAAAATAGATACTACATAAAACTTATGATGAGTTCTGTTAAAAATTGTTTTCAAAAGAGGTTAAATTACTCTGCTTTAATTTCATGATTAAGTTCGATTACCTCTAATACAAAGTGAAAAATTTTAGGTTGCCGAGAAAGTTTTACACGTTTTTGTCTATGTGCATTAGAACTTTAAATAATTAATTTAAGATTATTTAATATTATATATTATTTAGAAGCCTATATATTGCTCTATTTAAAGTATTCATCTGTTTGGATTTTAAATTAAATTTTGACTACCTTTTTCCCATTTTAATATAAGATTTCGTGTCGCGATTTGCACAAAATTTATTTTTATGAGTTTCGACAAAAGCAGCTGAAAAAAATGTTAATGAAGTTCGGAACCATGGTAGTGTAAATAAGTCAACAGTACGATGTCGGTACCAGAAGTTCCGTAATGGAGATATATACCTTGAAGATGCAGAACGATATGGTTGTCCTTTCAGACTTGATGTCAAGGATTTAAAGGCTCTAGTAGAATAGGTTAGACTAATAACAATAAGAAAACTTGCCAAAAGTCTAGATATCAGTATTGGAACCGTTTCCAGTCATATGATGTCCTACCCAAAACCGAGTCAACTCGATAAAAAGATAATGGTTACGGTATTGTAATGTTCAAAAGGAGTGATTCATAAGGGTTACTTGGAAAATGGAGAAATGATAACAACTGAGAAATAATCCCTAGAAATTGATATTATGTAAGAAAAGTTGAAAAGAATGTATCCAGCATTGATCTATAGAAAGGCCGGATTTTATTGCATGACAATGCCTGATCGCACATAGCAAAGCAAACTATGGATAAACTGAAAAGTCAGCCTACATTATGAAATTTGCCACATCCACCTTCCTCACCTGATTTCTCGCTCCTGATTTCCATTTATTCAAACATTTAAAAAATTATTTGAATGGAAAAAGATTTCAATACAAAGAGGTGCTAAAAATGGAATTGGAACAGTTCATTGACTCAAGGTAGTATACTAATGGAAAATCTACCAATTCATTGGGAAAATTGTGTAAACGCTAATGTTTTTTTATTTTAATGAATAAATCTTTTGTTTCAGCTACCTTATGCTGTTTTAAAATGAATGTGCAAAATGTTCTGAACAATCTAAGAAAACAAAAAACTCATTTACTAAATTAGATATAAAATGAAAAACAGATTTTTTCCAATTTAAAATTGAAAAAAATTTTAACATTTTTCTCATCTCCATTTATTTATTCTTGATTATCACTTATCTCAGAAAAACTTTTTCTGTTCTTCCTCGATATTCCATTTGATATTCAGTGTAAGTAAAAATTTTAAAAATGAAATTAATTGTTTAGTATTGCCCATCTTCATCCCCACCATCTCTTTCTAAAATTGTAATAAGAAGGAATTCTAATTTTGTTACAGAAAATATTAATAGATTTCTCACAGCTAAATCAAGCCAAATTAGAAATCAAATATTAAACCTATTTGCCGCCTACGATTTCTTTTATATTCCCAGAATTTTATTATCATTATTAGAAAATCAATACAATTAGGTTTTTATTTTATAAAAATTTTAAAAAGATTAGTTTAAAGTATGACAGACAAGTATAGGAGATCATAACAGAGGATTGTGTTGGGTTTTCAACATGAATCCAATAAATGTATCAAACTTGTTTCCGTTATGCCCTTTTGAATAAAGTAATAGTACATATGATGTGATAGTCAAGTACTACTGATTTTAGAAATAAATATAAAGTCAATATACTGTCAATATAATTTTCAGTTTCTTAAATCAAATGACTGGGGAATAATTTTTCAATTTGATTTTCGTTCATCTTTAATTTTTATTTCTGTGCTACAAAGATTTTTGATTCTAAATATTAAAGAAAAATAGAAATCAGATTTTTTCACAACAATTTATTCGCTATGAGTATCCTACTTATTGCTTGACCTACTTATAAATTATGAATTTTCTATCAAGTATATACGTAGTTTGGATAAAAGTGCTTAGACTAATACAGAAAAAAAATTAAGAAGTCCATGAAATTTGCTATGAAAAATCTAACTTTAATTATGAAATAGTGATCGTACGAATACTTTTTGCAGATATTGTATAAGAAACAGAATATGGTGTTGAAATGTTAACACTCAATAAATGACACAATTAACAAACTTATAATTATTTTCTTAAACAAGATTATTTCAATCAATATTTTCAAAACTGGTTACTTGGTTTTTCTTAAAATCAAAGTTATACAAATATAGGTATCGTGATTGCCAGATACTTATATTGTTTTCATATCGGTAAATATATAGTTCATTGTTTTAAATTTAGATATTTTATTGTTTTAATTTTAGCGAAAAGATAATTTATTATAATTTTATGTAGCACTTTAATATGAAAACCAGAATTTTTAAAATAATTATTACAATACATATTCTCAAAACTTTTATTTGTCACAAATGAGGATCTTTATCTTTTCTATACTTGTGATAACTATAAAACTAAAACAAATAAATATTTTATAGAAAATTTCTGACCATGCAGATAATTATTTATTAAATTATTTTTTAATGTTAACTTAATCTATTCAAGGGCGTTCAAATTTAAATAACAATTTTATTTTGGAGTGATATAAGGTTTCAACAACAAAAATATTTCGAGAAACATATACAATTTACCTTATTTTTTATAATAAATTTATATTATTCATTTAGTTACAAGGTAACTTTTATTAATATTATCGACTCTAAATAATAAAAATATGTCTAAAATAATTTGTCTGTATATCAAAAACTAGAGAATATTTTTAGAAATGGAATGACTAACTCTTTCTATGAAGCAAACCGTGGCTGATTCAGAGTTAAGACTTAATGAAATTCCGTTTTACTTTTTTTATGGTGTTTAGTCTGGATTTCATGTACTTTCACTGGTAGAATTATATTGCCAGTGTAAGTCTTATAAAAAACATTCAACAGTACATTTGTAATTAGGAGTTAAAGCCTTTTGGATATTATAAAATTAAATTAATTTGAATTTTTAAAGTTATTTTACAGAATTATTTGATGAGAACTTTAATATTGTCTTCTAAGATTATTCAGTTTTCGAATAAACGTAGGTTTAATTTTCATCATATTACAATTTTATAGAAATAAAGTTTCTTTAAAAGATAAATTGAAACTGATAAACCGTTAAAACTATGACAATGTCATTATTTTGGAATGACTGCGATTTTTTAATTAATCGGACTTGCTTATTATGATGTAAATTTAATTGAGAATTATTGATTAATTATTTTGGTAGTTTTGTACCATACCTTTGCAATTGCTTAACCCCTGAAATTAATCATTTTAATACGATGTTTTTTAATTGTTCACGTTCTGCGAAATGTCATGAGAATTCGTTATTTGTTTTAACTTATTCACATAATTCTCTTAGTGATTAATATCTTCAGTTTTCAAAGGATATTCTAGATTAGTGTTTTTGAGTTTATTGCGAGTACCTGTGTATGTCATACATCATATATTCCATTTCTTAAACTACAAAATAAGTGATGTAAAAGAATCTTGCAAAAAATAAAATAAATTATGATTAAATTGTAAACTTATTTTCCTTCTTTCTGATCTTAATTTCTTTCTTTGTATAATTTTTTTTTAAAAATTAAAATTAAAACCTTGTTAGACTCTTGTTGTATGGTTGTAGACTATTGTATTTGTCAATTGAAATAAATATATTGAACCTATTTCTGATTATCGAGTAAATTTTTGCAATTTGATAAAGAAATTAATTTAGAATAAACTTATAAAAATAACGTTTAAACGTTGATTTATTTCAAATATAAGATATGGTTATTATTGACATGTGGTAGTTTTAGATGCTTGTCTCCTAATGTATCAATTACTTGGTAGTTTGTTGGACTCCACAATCCTCCTTATCCGATTATAAATGTTCTGAGCTCATAGTACCATGTTCTTCCTAGTTCGAGGTCAATAATTATATCTTTTTAGCTCTTTGTTGACCAATTGTATATCATGAATTAGGTTTTGACTTGTAAAAATCATTTTCTGTCGAGTGTATTTCTCATTCGTCTTTAAGTGCTCATAACAAATTAACCAGGATATCAAGTAAATTACAGTCTTTTTCGCACAATGGGCATTATGTATTTGGTTTAGAGCTGTGTTTTTTATTTATTTTGCCATCATTTTTCTTGGAAAGATTTAAGAACTCGCATTTGTAGGCGCTGGCTGTCCTTCCTGATCACTGTATAACACCAATCGCATATTTTCACCATATTTTGAAGATCTCGGGTGTTGCTGGTAACGATGCCAGTACTGCAAATTCCATCTGAAGGAAATTTCGTTTGTTTTCTATCAGCATGGTATTTATCGTTGTTACAAAGTTACATAAATAGACGATTACCATGTCTTAATCCCCTTTCAACCTTCAATAAACTATTGGCGGTATCGCAGAATGCTGCGATGTGGCAGTCTTACATTATTTGTCGAGCTTTTTCTCATACTTTTGTGTCTATCTAGTATACCTATGATAACTCAGACCAGAATACGTCTGCATATCGATAACACATTGATTTGACATTCTCGAATTTCACAATTAGTGTGAATTTCCTGATGTGTCTAATCTAAGTTTCTAATGATTTCAGATTTTGTATATCAGCTTCTCGTCACAAATCCAATCTTCTAGTTATTTTGCATAGGATAGAGCTTATATTGATTTTTGAACATTGTTTTCTTTTTACCATAAGAATTTTTGAAATCTTCTTGGCATCATTCTTTCTAACATTATTTTCTCTAAGAGATGTTAAAGATGACGGCTGAAATTGAATTAATTCTGAGCTTGTTTATTTGAGCTCAATCGGAGATTACCAGTTTCGTGGGTCTAGGATTGTAGATTTTTTTCTTGGAGTCTGGAAGTCTTGATGCTATCCAGCCATTCTAGAAGTTGGTCTTTCTCTCTATGTTGCATTCCATTGACCTGGATGATTTTTGTGAAGTTGAATGGGAAAACAGTACGACGATGTTATTTGAGTTCTTCAAGGTCTGATGGTCCTTCATGTTTCTATCGTTTCCCAATGTTGATGTTAACGGTTTTTCGTCTTCTTTTTTTTCTTTGTTTACGTCCAATATGACTTAGAATATTTTTTATATAAAAATTTTAGGCTGATTTTCTGACAGTGAGAGAATTGAAAAATAAATTGAAAAAGTTAATATATTAATTATATTTATTAATTATAAATATATTATAAAATTGGTTATATTGATAAATTTTCATATATTATTATTTCATATTCATATATATCATTTTCGAGTTTGTAAATTATTTAACTATTATTTATTATTACGTTTTTAAAAATTAAAGATTATAATACTCTGAAAATCTAATAATAGTACGATAATTATTTTTTAATACAGAGAAGCTATAAATTTTCTTTTGAAAAAGGATTAATATTTATTGAATGATTATAATTGACAAGTCTTATTTTCTAATATTGCCGATAACCAATTTTTATTTGTAGGCATGATATACTCAAAAAATTGATTTAACATAAATTTATAATAAGTAAAATAAAAAATTCAGCAATTAGTTCAATTTATTTTTTTTTATTCAATTACTATTCAGATCCTGGATGCTCTGTTTAATTTATTTCAGTTATTATATTATATGCATATAAACTATTTTAATTGTTTAATTTTTTAAAAATCAATATTTAGATATTTTTAATGTCTTACTTTAAACATGATTCACATGTATCTAGTTTTTTTAATTTAATGAAATTATTTTTTATATTTATTTTTATAAACGTTTTTAAACTAGTAGTATTACTTAAGTAAGTAATATTTAATCTTTAAGTTGATCTTTCCCCTTACAAAATGGTTTGTATTAATGATTTAAGAAAAATAATCAGTTCAGTAATAAAACGGCAAAAATTGACAACACAATGATTTACACAAATATAAAATTTTCCAAAAATACCAGTTCCCTTTATCCTAATCGACTGGATCAATTATATCAAACAATTGATTAATGAAAAGACAACTATGTAAACGAAAAAAACATTAATAGTTCACCAAAGAGAACAAATGAGTTAGATTATGAATAAGAAATCCCAAACACTTAAAAGATAAAATGTAATTCGATTTGTAATATGAATATGACGACACTACTTTTTCAAATTAAAATTTTATTGGTAGTATTTATTTATTATTCTTAGTTTTATTATTGGTCATGACCTTCCTTGTGGTCCTCTTCCCAAATTATCTTGCGAGGTGTCTTTGGGTGAACCCAGAATAAGTAAATGTAATTGTACTGTTTTTTTATTTAAATAATACAATAATGTTTAAAATTCTTTACAAATATTTTTAACATATGTATTGTCTTAGATGTATCTTTTATTATTTATATAATTAAATATCATTATTTATTCAATTATCTTTAATTATTATATTTAATTTAATTAAAAATTATTGATTTTCAAAATTTGATTAGTTTTTTTCATCGATTTTCAGGCTTGTATTCTTAATATCATTTTGTAAAAATTAATTGAATGTTTAATTTTTTGGCTTATTTGTAAACATCATTATTCATGTTTTATTTTCATATATTTATGTTTTCCATGATTAACTGAGTTAAGCCTATTTTTTGATTAAAAATTTAATATATTTTTCAAACTTCAATAATAAAATTATAGAAAAAAACAGCAATTTTAAATACTCTTAATATTTGAAAATTATTAATATAATAGGCCATTAGAATTATTTATATTAGCATTTGAATTTTGTTAATTTTAATCTATTTCTAGTACTGGGTTAATGGATCCACAAATTTTGGACACGGTTATTTTCGTTAGTTTATTTATGTATTATTTTTATATTTCATAATGAAAATAATTTTTTATATTACACAAGCTTATCATGGTTTTGAGATATATAGATACATACTATAATATATAAAGATTATTAAAAAATAAAAAATTGATCAAACGAATTTTAAGAAAGAAGTACTGCTTAATTTGATATACGTTTATTATATTTATATTTTTTTTTAAATATGTCATATATATTACTTTATTATTTCCGAAAATTTAAAGAGGCAAATGAAGCAAGGAAAATAATGATAGAAATTTATGAAGATGATGTTCTCTAAATTTGCCAATGCCAATACTAGTTTCAAAAATATCGTTCCGGTAATTTCAATATTGAAGATGCACAACTTAGTGTCAGACCACTCGAGGCTAATGAAGGTAAAATAATGGCATTGGTAGAAGAAAAAAGACAAATTACGACACGAGAGATTGCTACAACATTAAATTTATCAAATTAAACAGTTCATAATCATTTGAAAAGGGTTGGTCTTGTTTCAAAGCAGGATACATGGGTACCTCAATTTCTTAAAGAACGAGATTTGGTGTGTCGGATTGACATTTGTGAATTGCTTCTGCAACGTCAAAAATGATTTTTTTTGTACCGCCTAGTAACCAGCAACGAGAAATAGATTTTATACAACATTGTAAAACGGAAACGACCATGGCGTACAGAAGGTGAGTCGGTTCAAAGTACTCCCAAAGCCAATATTTATCAAAAGAAAATAATGCTCTCTGTTTTGTGTGATTTTTTAGGAATACTTTACTTTCATCTTCTACCGAACAAAACTACAATAGATTATATAGCGTACTGCAATCAAATGGACCATGAAACAAACCATGAAGTAAAGAAGGTTAGAATTGAGATAACAGAAAACGTGTGATATTCCAGAAGGATAATGTCCTACCTCATACAAGTTTGTACATTCGTTAGAAGCTGTTATAGTTTGGATGGGATATGTTGCCACATCCACCATACTCACCAGATCTGGCACCTTCTGATTATTACCTCTTTCGGTTCTTATACAATTTTTTAGATGGTAAAAGTTTCAGTTCAAATGAGGTGAAAAATCACTTGGATCAGTTTTTCGTGAGTAAAGATGTAACCTGTTATGAACGTGGAATTCTGCAACTCTCACAAAGATGGCAAAGTATGTTGGACCAGAACGATCAATATGTAATTGATTAAAATATATGTATACCACAATAATTTGACTTTTTTATCAAAAAAACGCAACTACTTTCCGAACAACCAAATATGTACCAATAATGTACATAGTGAAAATTTTAATTTATCATATTTATCTTACAATCGAAGCCGCTTAATAGTACGTCGCTTAATACACATATCGTTTATTAGCCCTCAAATTCTGAAACCCTATTCCATCAGGATGATTTGTAGCCATTCCCTTAAGTTTATAGCCCAATTTGCTTAATTGTACGCCATTTTTTCCTAAATAAAAAATTCACATTTCTTTTAATAGCAATAATAATATTTAGTTTTGTTTAAATACACATTTTTTATTTGTATTTTAATATGTTTCTTTAGAAATTCTTAGATGGCTATAAAAATAAATATGAAAAACAAATTAGAAATTATAGCATCATGTGACATAAGATCATAAGCCAATATTTAAGTTAATTTAAACTAGATAAAACTACTATATATATTTTTAATCATTATCAAAACATAAAAAATTTTTGATCAAGGATTTAATTTTTTATATATTTATGGAGAAATATGATTATTACAAATTAATTGTTCAAATTTTGAAGTTGATCCAAATCAGAAATTGTTCCAAATTTGAATTTCCATTGTAATTTTAAAGCTTAATTATTGGTACTTTGTTTTAAGTTATTAGTATATCAATTTGAGTCAAAAGTTATTCATTTTTTTAGTTATTTAAAGTTCTTGTTTTACCATATCATTTAATAATGTTATTAATGTGAAAAAAATAGTATCATTTAAAAGTCCTTGAAAAGGAGATTCTAATTACAAAGTTAAATTTATAACATTTCATTCACTTAAAGTTAGAAAGTTAGTTTTTTTTACAGTTAGTTTTTGAAGAAATAAATGATGGTTTTTAACATTGAACTGCAAATGAATAAATCACAGCTTAAGCAAAATCTCTTTTATCAAAATAGAAACCATTAAACTTTACACATTTCTATCAATGAGTCAGAAGCCTATTCATTCCGATTCATTAAAAATCAGGAGTTCTAAATGTTACAAAATTGTCAATGGTTTTAATGACAGAATAATTATTGTACTAGGCACTCTCGCAAAGTTTTGAAAATGTTTGAAGAAATAATAATCAGTAGTCGAAACGTTTGGTGAGTAGACTGCATGAGACAGAATTTCAATATCAAACTGATTCAAATTTTGTACGGTAGATTGCGCTCTAGCGTTATCATGAAGAAGCAATAGTCCTTTTCTATTGAACAAGATGCACTTCAGGTTTTGATACATTTCGGCAGTAATTTTTTGACCAAATTTCAAGAATTTATAATGGACCAGGTTAGTGGAACACCACTAAACTCTTCCGTTGGTGCAACTTAGATTTAGGAAGAGATTTAAGAGGTTCACTGTTGATTATTTTAATTATTTCAAAATCATCATATATTGAAAAAATAGAAATAACAAGATTATCTTATTTATTATAAATTTTATAATTTGTTGATACTATAAAGAATTTTTACATTTATTAATTTTTATGAGTATATATAATAATAATAATTTAAAAGGTTTATCTATAAAAAAATTCTATATGAAAACTACATTTAATGGCCTTTAATATTCTTTTAAAGGTTTTATCTAATTAAAAGATTATTTTATTCAAAAATTTTGAGGATGATTTATTTTGAAATTTCATAAATACAAGTATAAACTAAGTTATAAACCTACCCAATCCATGAAATATGGACTGGTTAATGACATTTAGAGTATTTTTATTTCATATTATATGATTAGAAAAAATGGTCAGAAGCTCAATATCAAAATCAGAGCAAAATCTTACTGTATCTGAAACGTCGAAAAGAATTGTTGACGCGCTCTGTGGAGCCAGACCAACTCTGGATCTTGGAAATGAGACAATTGAAGCAGCATATAGGTTTGGAGTTAACAGAATTACAGAGAACAATCAGTATGTCATTCTCAGTAAATCGTCCACCAGGGTATGTATTATTCTTTACTAAAAGTGTTTTCGAATTGATTATGAAATCTCTTGATTATTTCAAAGACCTACTCATATTTTATTAAGTTAATATTACACAGCAAATAAATCAATAATACTAATTCATGGCATTTTCTTTTATTTTAGGAAATTCATAAATTGGTAATAGAATATTTACAGACAGAATTCAATATAAAGTAAAAAAGTTCAAGTATAAGATAATAAGACTTTAGAAAATAACTCTAAACTAGTGTGAAAACTTCTTGCTAATCAGTAAAATTTTGGTTCAATTCAATAAAGCTTCATTTTATTATTATATTTCAGAATTTTTTCATTGAAATTTTAAATATCAATGCTGATTATTTTATCGTTTTAGGACGCATCTACTTTCTTGGCTGAGGGACTTCATACCTTAAGTAATATTTTTTGTTTTTTTATTGATAAATAATATTGAAAAATTTATATTTCAACTTGATTTTATTTACAAAAAACCTTTTTCGAAGTTTTCATTTCATTATTAATTCTGCTAGGAGAGTAGTTAAAAACTCAAAACCATCATGCTGCTTAATTTTTAAAATCTGAAAAATATAAGAAGCTAAATTTAGATTGTGTCACATTGTAGAATTCCACATGTGCATGTGGTCGATTTTTATAGATCTCAAAGAATTTTTATAAAGTACTCGGTTGACTTTAAAGAGCTGTGTGATGAATTTTAGTGCCTTATTGAGAACACGTTATCAATATTTAAACCTATCAATAATATATTTCAGAATCTTCAAAAGAAACAATTAACAGCGGGAGATTTTCATATTTCATGGGTATTGTAAGAAATTTAGAAAGCCAAAAAAATTATGAAAAAAAATAGTTATAGAAAACTTATATTATAGAAAAAAATGTATAGAAAACTTTGCGAAAAAACAGTTTGATAAATCGAAAGGGGTCTATTTTGCTTCTTGATAACGGAAGACCTCTTTTTTTTTAAATGAATATACAAAAATTACTTTACTTGCAGTAAGAGGTTTTGCCTCATCCTCCTTTTTGCCCAGCCTTGTCACCATCAGACTATCTGCTCAAACACATGAATGATTTTTTTGTCAATAAAGTTTCTTCGATCAAGGTTCCATTCAAAAGAACATAACCCGAATTTTTTTACATTCAAAATTCTGGATAAACTTATATCATTGGTGTGAGATATATTGAAAATTAGTCGGGTTATGTAGCTCAGCGGTTAGAGCAGTCAATGTGCATGCATTTATTTATTTTAGTATTAAAAGTTTGGAAAAATATTCTATTTCGTGAAATAATTAAAAATTGAACAATTATTTTTAATTTATTGTTTAATTATATTGCCAGATGAAGCTGAATCATTCTATGCATTCTTTCAACACAGTACTTGCTATGACATGATGCCAGATAATTCAAAAATGGTTGTCTTGGACAGTAGACTACAAGTATAATCTTACTGATTATCTTATTTAACATAGAACTTAAATTGAGAAGAGTTAATCTTTTTCATTAACTATAATAATAAAAATTTTAATAAATTTTTCTAGATTATTTAGACTTTATGCTGGATTTTTCTTAAAGTTTCATTGATTTTATAATAACAAATTAACGAACCTGATTAAATTCTAAAAGGAAGTAATTAAAGATCACAATATAGTCTGAATAATAACAATGATATGTCACTAATTAAGAAAATCATTTATTATTAATATTAATTCTGTATTATAAAAAATATTAAAAAATACTAGCTAATCTCGACTTCAAAATTATGTCTTTCCGCAATTAGAAAAAAAATAATAAAACAAATATTTAGAATGAAAATAAATGTACTTCAATTAGAAATTAGCCAATATGTTTTATTATTTCAGAGTTGATTAAAATATCTTTATCAACTATCAATGGTCTTCCAGAATCACTGTACACATTAGTGACTGGTTCGCTAGATTTGAAATTTGATTACCAGTTTTTTGCTCTCAAAATGCATGTTTAGGTATCATTTATAGAGGCCGACAAAAATTTCTTTTTTCTGCGTCGATGAATCCTATTGGCATTTAACAAAAACATACAACTTGAAACATTTATTTGTAAAAATCACATGTACAATTAGACTAAAAGTGTTAAAAACCATAAAAGAGTCTAAGTCTCAATCAACTTCAATAAAATTCTGTAGGTGACGTGTAAAATTTTGAAAATCATCTGTAATCTTGGCCTCAGATGTTGACTCCAGATGTTGGAGGAAATCATTGCTCACCTCTCCTGAATTAATGAAGTTTTTTCCGTGTCAGTAACACTCGTAGTTTCTGAAGATAACGTGATCCATGAGGTTTGTATCGGGTGAGTGTGACGCGATCTTTTGCTAACCAAAGTCGACATGCTAAAAATAAGCCTTGTTTGAAAGCTTGAAATCATATTCTACAGGAATTGTTGGTATCTGTCAGTGTTGATGGATCCACCGTCGTGCAGAATTTAGAAATACGTGAGTGTTTTCGCAAACTTACTTGCAACAATAATCAGAACTTTGCGATCAGATATTGTCCGTCTATGAATAGTTGGACGATCACCTGTGCATATGATAAACAATCCTTTCTTCAATATCAGTGATTCTTGAAATAGCTGAACAACTCATAAGTTATATTTTAAAAAAGAACTAAGTAAATGAGAGAAGTATAATAATTTTAAAAAATTAGTTATTAATAATATTAATATTATATTAGTTATATTAATTAACTATTATATTAATATTAACTATTAATAATATTTTTTAAATGCATAGTAAAATAAAATGTCCGTTTTTAAAAATTAAAATTTATTTAAATATTCAAGTTGTTATTAGAAAAAATTATTTCAAAACTTTAAAATTTAAGCCATCAGATATTAGAGTTTGGTCCAACGAATTGTCCACACCTTTAAAAAATCCACAAATTTGTAATTTTGGTAATAAAAGTTAAATAATTTAACAATTATTTAAATAAAATGTGTT
>JBBMKC010035033.1:0-18243 GCA_037834085.1 Bipalium vagum | reverse complement strand
ATACTTTTAAATATATTAAGTTATACTTTTAAATATATTAAGTTATACTTTTAAATATATTAAGGAATAACCCTGTAGTAATCAATATTGAATCAATTCATTTTGTTGAAGAGTTTATTTATTTTATAATTTTTCAGGTAAATGTTGTACGACCTTCATTGTCTTGCCAATTGTTCAATTTGCTTTTGTCATGCAAGCTTTAAATTACCTTAAGGATCAAATTCAATGTTAGTAATTCTACCTTTCCCTTGCAATACAACATTGAGATCTGTTATTGCTTGAATGTGACAGAAATTTTGGACATTTTTGTGATAATAGTCTTGATTTTTTCATTATTGTGGGGACTGAGCTTAAGAGTTTACTGAATTTATTGAAACTCACCAAAATGGCCATCCAGGATCTCGGTTGAGCTCTTCCTTACTCACCACTTGTTTCAATCATTATCAAATAATTTGAGTGGCAAATCATTTGAAAACAAAAGAGAATTAAAAGATTGGCTTGTCAAATGGTTAGCTTCAAAAGATTCGGCTTTTTATCGCCGTGGAATTAAAAAACTTGTGGGTCGCTTGTAAGAAGTAATTAAGAAGGGGAAAAATATTTAACTGAATAATTTTGATAATTTTTTTATAAAGTAAAAGTATTTTTAAGAGTTTTAAATAAATGCAAAAAACCGGAATGAACTTATTCCTCAACCCGATAGAAACCTACTTAATTTGCTTGAACTTCGTATAGTTTTTTGTCTGCTATGTCTGTTATATTAAAGGAATACCTATTATAATTTTTTTTTAATTGGTAATTTTTATCATTTTATTAAGATTAAAACGTTTAAGTTTATTCAAATTGAATTGGAATATTAACCCCTAACTGTGTCTGGTGACTTCTATTTACATCTTTAATCTTTCACTACGAAATTTCATTACAACACAATCTTTTAATTCCTTTATCAAGCATTATTTTGTAACTTTCAATTATAGATTTTAATTTAATTATTTTAATTCTTAATTTAGTTGGTGTTTGGTTTTTAAATTTATCTCACATTCAATTGTCAACACCCGTCGTACTGATAATATGTCTATAATCTACCAGGATAACTCAAACTATTTCCCGCCACATGCTTCAATTAACTTCTGAAAATAAGCTACCACTACAATACTAATAAAAATAAAAAAATTAATTAGAATCGAACAAAGATAATTTAATTTCAATGTAATTGTAATAGTGAAATTAGAGGAGAGTAAGATCAATCAAGGATTAGCAAAAATAAAATGAAAAAAAACCAAAAACAGTTTCATAGATCGGACGAGTTTTATGGGTTCCAGTGAGGAATAAGCCAGTCAAGATCAATGAAACCCAGAAATTACTAAAGAACTTGTATTACTATTATTATTATTATTATTATTTATATTATTTATATTATTATTATTATTATTATTATTATTATTATTTATATTAGTAGTCGTAGTAGTAGTAGTATTTTACAGAAATGGTTAATAATTTTTTAATTTTAATTTTTTCATATTCTGTACTGAAACAAAATATTATGGAAAATCCAAAGAGTATTCATCAATTAAAGAAAATCAATTTATGGCCAATCAATTTGAAAAATTCACAAAGAATTCATTTCTTGACTCTAATTTCTTACCTCTTTTAAAGTTGAGACCTTGGCGTAGAAATTTCATATCAAATCTTCAATTTCGAGTTCCAATAAACCTGGAGATTCATTAAAATAATAAAAATCAGATCAATGTAATGAATCTTGATTTCCTAGATTTATTATAATAGTTGATTTTGTTTTAACTTGGTAATAAAATAATTAATAAAAAAATTAATCATAACTAGATAGTTTTTCTTCATTCATAATTTGAAACATTAAATGAAAAAAATTATAAAAAATAAACTTTCTCAAATTCAACAATTCAAAGGGAATTTTAAGAATTTTTCGAATTTTTTGTTATAATCATTAAATATAATTTTGTGATTTGCAATTCAGGACTTCAAGCTCCCAAACTGAAAATTAGCTAAAATCGATTTAATATTAAAGTACCGATAAGTAACATAATAAATGCTTCCTATTTAATGGAAGTTTCAGAATTCATTATTTCGTGTATTAAAATATTAATTTGAAATGTAACAGAACAATTCTCCATTTCCAAGCCATAGACACTTAAATATATTTAGTGAAGTGTCTTTCATAAATATGTAATCAACTGGATTACGCATTATCTATTTTTCTCTTTCATGTGTACATATGTATGAATAGATCAGTCATGGTATGGGAATTTTTCATCACTCTTTATTCAATAAAACATTTTCTAATAAACTTTGCGAAATACGATTATATTGTTTTAATATTCGATTTTCGATTAAGCCATAGGTGACTAGAAAATAATAACAAGTATTAAAAATTGATAATAAATGAAAGTAAGTTATTATTGTTAATTTTGAAATTGTTTTTTCAGTATAACATTTTTATTTGCATTAATGTTAATTACTTGAAATTTGATTGGTCAAAAATAGATTTTATATTATAAAGACGTTATTTTAGAAATTATTTAATAATTAAATATTAACATTGTCAGAAATTAATCCGAAGTTATTTACATTTCTTGTTTTGTCATTTTTATATAAATAAAAAAATATTATCTAAGAATAATTATTATTAATAGTCATAGACTATGGTTAACATGTGTTTAAATTCTATTTCATTTTGGAGTTTAAGTGACTGGGCTCATTCTTATCATCTTGAGAACTGTAAGACTAAAGCTTTTGTTATTTGTTTATTCCTGAGTTAAGTAGTCCTTGGCATATTTAAATTGAACATTTTAATTATCTAAATTTAGAATTTGGTTGTTTTAATGATTAATAGAAAATTTTTTATTTACATTTATATAAAAATATTTTTTCAGCTTTCATACTTATTTTCTTTATTATTGAATTTTTTCTCATAATAATGAATTTAATAAAACCACGTGGTGCAATTTATAAAGATATATTAAAAAATTAACGAATTTTTATCTATTGTATTAATTTCTTAATAATTCTTTAATAATTAAATTAATAATTAAACAAATTGTTTTATTACGTCATAGTAAGAAATATTTAAAGCCGGAAAAGATTATTTCAAAAAGAAAACAGATGAAATATTGGCATTTTTACTTTTTTCCAATAACCTATACTAATATATTGGATATTATGTTAATATTTGACTACTAACTTAATGAAACTCATTGTTTTAATTCTTTTAACTTTTCGTTACTATCTGAAATAAAAGTTTTCCCCAGATAATTAGAAGAAATAAATATAGCTAATTGTATTCCGCTGTGTAGAAAATAAAACTGATGCCATTAAATAATTAATAAATAAAACTAATTGCAACTTTCAGTTATTTTCATATTTTATTAACTTTCACGAGTTTTCGAAAACCTGAAATTGTTATATTTGTATTTTATTTAATTGTGACTTTTAACTTATTATTTATTTATATTTATTTAAAAAATAAAATTTAATAATCCTTGCTTTTCGATAATTATAACTTGCCAAAAATATTTTATTTAACTTACCATGTTTATGTCAAATATTTATTTAAACTAGATGAAGAAAATAATTTCAATAAAAAATTTCTGAGAAATAACGATATATTACTGAGTTTTTATTTTATTTTAATTTTTCATAATTACACTGTATGAAAACCGACAAGTCTGATATATATAATCAATAATTAACATGGGGAATCTACACTCAAAAAACTATTGTTCTTGTAGAAACTGTGAGGAGATTATTAATTATTTCCTATCATTATTGTATATCACAAATTTGATAAACAAATAAGTTAACAAAAGCCAATTCGACCATGATAATCATAATTATTTAGTATCCATTTAATAGAACATTGAATTAGTTTAATAATATTTTGTTTTAGAGAACGAAAATTTAAATGATTAAAAAAATTTTCGAAAAAATAAGAATCTTTAATAAATAAAATTTTAAAAGACAAAAGCTTTATTTATTATAAATATATAATGAGTTGGGAGTTGGAAACTTTTGAGGAGTCGGATTTTTAAGTAAGATCGGCATTTTATAACTGACAAAATGATAAAAATTGATATTGAATCACCATAAATCATTTGAATAAATCTAAATTAATGATTTTTTTTAAAAATAGGTAAACATTTGAAATGAGTTATAAATATATAAAACTTTTACTGGGAAATTATCGTTGGATAATTTAATATGAATTTAAATGCGGCCTTATACAGAAGAATTTTCTAGATCTACTTCATTTACCTTTGCGAAATGAGGCACCATCAAAGAGATGCGTTTAAAATGGTTCATAGAATTCCAATATGGAATCGTACATCTCGAAAATGAATTTTGTGATGGTCATTCGTTAACCTCCGTTTAACTCACTAATATTCTTGATGTTTGTGAAATTATTGAAAGAAATCCGTATATCACATAACATGAAATTGGTCTATTAAAGTAAATGAAGCATTTTTCAAGACTATCTAAAGGAATGGAAGCTTTTCAGACATTGAATCCCACATAATTTGATATCTTCTGAAAATTAATGCTGTGCTAAAAAATGCCAAAAAATTATCAATAAGTTTACGAGGTAATTTAAATTTAAACTACAGCATAGTCACTGGTGTAGATATATTCGTATGATCCTGAAGGTAAGCAACAATACACTATTTGGATATTTAAAAATGAATCAAAACCAACAAAAATTATTCGGTCTTGCAGTGCTACAAAGAAATTGATTTCTTGGTTCTTAGATTTAAAATGATATATGATAGCAGTAACCTTTGAGAATAAAATAACTGTCAATGTTGGATAGTATACAACAGTTTACTTATCATAAATGATTTCCAAAATTAAAGATAAATCCAAATTGATAAATTATACTTCATAATGTCAATATCCGTTTCCGTACGGAATAAACCTCAGATCTCAGTCATTAAAAATGTACAATTAATGACACATCGCCCGTTTTCACCTGACTTATTATCTCAAAATAGAAAAAAGCTTCGTAAATTAGTTCGATCACATTTAAAGATGTTGACTTTAAAGATGATTATTTTTAAAAAAATAATTTTAATTTAGTTTATTTTATTTTTTAAAATACTAGATTCTACAGTATAAATGCTATAAATAAATAAATGTTGGATATTTAAATAAATGTAAAAGATATTCCAAAATATTCCTTTTAAAAATAATATTCCGTTATAACTATCTTTATAAATCATTGGCTATTTTTGAATAAAACCATCATTTTTAATGTACATGTAATATTTTATTAAGAGAACTAAAAGAAGACGTAAATATATTTTTATACAAAAAATTGAGTTTAGATGTCCCTCCTAAATTAGATAAAACTTTAAAATATGTAATTCATTTCTTTGTGACATTATTAAATTGTCTTAGTATATAAGCTCAATTAACTTCAAAAACGGTTATTTTAAAGAGGAACTTGCATGTTTCCAAATGTAACATCTTTTGGGCTATTGTAATGTGCTAATATTGAATATTTGAACCAGTTTAAGGAAATTAGATGTGGTCAAAGTATTTATCAGTTAATCATTACTACAATATAATCTGGTTTTTTGACAATAAAAAATGTATTTTCCAATTCTCTACAATATTCATTACCACAACTTTTTCCTAAAATCCGTTAAGAAGTGAGAACTAAAAAATTATATAATTCTTATATTTTTGAATACATATAAAATATATTTTTAAAAAGTGAGTACAATAAGAACCTGATTGCTTTTAGCCAAGAAATTTATTCAGGATTAATCATATTCCAGAAAATTAATGTATTATCATATTTCAAAAAATTTAGAGATGAAATGATCTGATGTAATATTTGTCTATATAAGATGAATTTTTTAAAGTAAATTGACTTCTAACGAGGTATCATCTGTCTATATATTGAGTTGTTCGGAAAAGCACTTCGCTTTTTTATACCAATCTTTAAATCTTAATTTAAAACACTTCAGTCATTTTAAAAAATTCAACATTTATATTAAATATTTTTTAAATAAAAATAATGTCATTCTTAAAAGGTTTTAATTTCTATTTCTGCCAATTAAAAAATAAAGACATTAAAATATTTTAAAATAATTAATTAATTGTCTTACAGAGTTAACTAAGAATACTAATATTTCAATATATAACAAAACTATTAAATAATAATAATAATGAAATAGTTATTCTTCATTTCGAAAACACAGCTTTGTCTATCTAAAAAATATATAAATTTTAAAGTAAAGATAAAATTATTTCATATTAATGTTTCTAAAATTTAATTCTATTATATTTCTAATTTTTTGAAATATATTAAATATAAAATTTGTATAAATGAACATTTTTTGAAAGATATTAAATTATTATAATTAAAAAGGATTAACAAAAAATTAAATTATAAAAGTTAATTATAAAACTTTTCTTGTCACAAAGACAATTGGGAAAATCGTGAATAAATAATTTATTTAAAACAAAATGATGATAGTAAAATATCAGTTTTTAATCAGTATATTTTATAACTTTTTGATGAGGCAAGTTTCGAATGTTGTTTATTTTTTGATTTTCATATTCAGTGCGATTGGCATTAGGTTTTAAGATTAGACTAGCGTGAGACTTTGTTATTGTCATCGAAGAATCTTGCCATTTTAGATTTCCATCATTATTTTCCACTCCTCCAGTCTGTTTATTGTGAATTGCTTTATTAGTAACACGTAAATTTTGATTCAAAACATTTTTAGAATCGTTTTTAAAATTTTGGTGATTATTTTTCACAGATTTTGATTGATGAAATTGAACTTGAGATAATTTATTATCATCTGAGGTCTTTTCAGAATTTTCTTCATTAGTATTACAACAGCAGCATATGATGATGACAATTATCACTAATAATCCTCCAAATATACCAAATCCCATAAGCAATCCTTCTTGAACAGGATTTAACGAATTCTCCATTTTTATTAATTAAAATAAAAAAATTCTATTGTCTATTTATTTAAGATTACCAAGAATAATTTTCATTTGTTATCATGAAATGACTGTAATTAAATTAAAGTTTTAAAGTATTTTAATATTTTTTGAGATAATTTTTTTTACAAATATTCAGAAACGTTTTATATTAATATTTTTATCAAAATCTATTTTAATTTAATTCTCAAATCACAAAAAATAATTTTACTGAAAATAATAAAATGTTCATTTAAAAAAAGATTCTTATCATAATTAATAAAAAACATTGCAGTGTTATTTTTTTAAAAAATAAACTGAAAATAAAATTAAAGACTTGTTTTAATAATACTATATTAACGTTTTTGAATGTTTGGCGGTAATAAATTTGAAATTTTAGTATGATTTTTGCGTGCATCATATCAAATTAATTGAAAAATATATAGGGAGTTGATCAAAGTTTAGCAGAAACTTGTCAAAGTATAGGATGGCCAGAACCTACAGAAATTCAAAAAAAAGTTATCCCATTAATGCTCAAGAGCAACGATGTAATTGCATTAGCTGAAACTGGTTCCGGTAAAACCGGATCGTTTGCAATACCTATTTTACAGAAACTCTTCATAAAGCCCAAAAATAATTTTGCATTGATATTAACTCCAACACACGAACTTGCCATTCAAATAAAGAATGAATTTATGAAGTTAGGTGAGCAAGATGGACTCAAAGTAGTAACATTAGTCGGAGGAGAGTTTTTTGAAGATCAAGTTAAACTTCTTAAGTCTAACAAATTTCATATTGTTATTGGTTTGAGATTTTTTTATTGAGATTGAAAATTTTATTATAAACAGGAACTCCCGGCAGAGTGGTACTTCACATAACAAAAACAAAGCAACTGAATTTTAAAGGCCTGAGCTTTTTGATATTGGACGAAGCAGACAGAATGTTGGCTGACGATTTTGTGTCGGACTTAGAAACCATAGTCAGCGCTTTACCTAAAATTCACCAAACTTGCTTGTTTTCAGCTACAATGACAAATAAAGTTAGTGAATAAATTCTTGTTTTGAGAAAAAATAATATTTCTTCATAGCTTGAAAAATTGGAAACGGTATGTTTAAAAAATCCTCTTCGTGTTGAAGTCTCTAGGAAACATCAAACCGTTGAAAAACTGAATCAAGAATTTGTTTTTCTTCACAGCGACGAAGAGCGTGTTTTGTTTTTGGTCTGGAAACTGCAAAACTTGTGCAATAATTCAGTAATATTTTTATGATTATCTTTTTCGATTTATTCCTTTTTTACGTGCTGACAGGATGAAAATGAGTTATCCAGTGCCATAGTGTTCACAGAGTCAAAGAAAGACGCAAAAATACTCTTCGGCGTCCTGAAACAGTTCGATATATCTGTGGTAATGTTGCAAAGTGACCTGAAAGGCGGTGACCGACAGTTAGCTCTTGACAGATTTGCCAAAGGAAAGGTCTCTGTCTTGGTAGCGACAGATGTAGCCAGTAGAGGGTTGGACTTACCGAATGTAGGGTTGGTTATCAATTTCAGTGTTCCGAATTCGTCGAAAGTGTATCAGCACAGAGTCGGTAGAACTGCCAGAGCAGGTCGATCTGGTTTGGCCATTAATCTGGTCACGCCGTACATGGTAAAGGACTTATTGAGCATCGAAAGGGATATTGGAGTCAAAATGACAAAAGTGTCCACTGCTCGAGATCAGATGGCAGACTTACACGATGAGGTGACGGAAATTCTGAATGAGGTCAAAAAACAGGTTAAAGAAGAGCAGGACAACGAATCTAAAATGAGAAAGAAGAATGAACAAAAGGAGAAACAGAAATTGAAAAGAAAAATTGTCGATAATGATGATTAAATTGATTTAATTACCTTTTTTATTTGATTAATATTGATCCTAATGATATTTCTTAAATAGAACGAAATATTTTTAAAAATAATGGGACATAGTAAAATATGTATCTCTAAAGTTTTATGTTTTATATTTAAAATTCTTGGGGAATTTTCGAATTTTTAAAAATCGACAATTTGGTTCTATAAAAATTTTTAAATACGTGCACTTCGTCCACATGGATATTGATTGAACTGTGAATTTTGTTATATTTATTACTCGTGCCATCCAATTTTAGTATATCTCGTTTTCTATACATCTGAAGCTCTATTTTTAGTGGACTGCACGTCTATTCTCCTGACATTGTTTGGATGTATTTCATTTTACTGAGAGCAATATGTATGGGTTAATATTGAAACCCCAGTAAATATTTTGCAGAATATGATGGTTGATGACCCATCTTTTCATGGCATTGTAGTATATAGTAAGAGATAGTGTATACATTGATTTGGTTTTAAGTGAACAATGACTGTCAATTTTTTAGAAAAATCTATAATTATGAATAAAGCCAGATTTTGATTTAGAAAATTTCTCAAAATCATTGCGTTTTTGAAACTTAAATCGACATCTTTCATTTTTGTAAAGTATTAAGGTTTGAAGTCACAAAAAGTTTCCCAGTTAAAATTAATTATTGAAAGAATTTCTTTTAATTCGTAGTGGAATTATATTTTTAAATCAAGGGTTTTTTTATATCGGCAGTTCTAAAATTTATGTTTTGTAATTTTTTTAGTTCTGTAACTCTTTCTTCAAATCTAATCGAAATATTAAATAATTACTTTAAATATATTTATTGCTCAAAAATATTAAATCAACGTCCGTTCAAGTTCCTTCGGCATTAAAATCACTTGATTTTGTTTCCTCATTTGGGATTCGTCAAATAAAGTCAAACCTCTTTGTAACGTCACCGCCGGGACCAGGATCTTATGACTTTATAAGGAGATTTGATTTTGAGATTTTAAGAAAATTTTTATTAATGTAATTTTATGATGTATGATGGTTTGACGTTATATGAAGGTAAATTTTTTAAAGTTGTAAACATGAATTATGTAATTTAAATAGCGTTTTTGGACAATGTTTTTTGACCCATTGCATTATTGTAGGTCAAATTATACACGTTGGGTGATGAGTAGGTCATTTTTCACACAATGCATAAATTAAACTTATTAAGATTATTAATAATAATTTTAATAATAACAATAATTTTTGTATTGCACATATTAAGTTATAATTCAATATGTACAACCAGTAAGATGAAATTATTAGCATACTGACGGGAGATTATATATGGTTTATTCAACAATGGTACTCAACTATGCGATAGTATAAAATATGTTGATATAAGTCGGTTATTTATTATTTCATATATACATTTATAGGTCATTTCCTATCAAATTTCGAGCCAAACTAATAAAGAAACTAAAAATATATTTTGATAAAATTCTATCCTGTTATGTGGTCCAAATAAAATAGTCCATTTTAAAGAAACGATGTTAAACCACGAGGTTTAAGCTCATCGACCAAGGGACCCATCTAAACAATTGCAGATACAAGCCTGAGAAATTTGAACCAAAAATCATATCTTTCAATTATATACAGAATAGTTAGACAAGGCAGCACATTATACATTGATATAATATACACGAAACAAAACATGTATACATGAATCGGTTTGTCATAAATATCAGTTTGTTAATTATGACCAATCTGTCCACAATCAGAACGTCGAAAGCTGTAACAACAAGATAAAAAAAAGGTTGAAAGCTATGCATGGGGCATTTAATCACCTCAGTTGATTTTCTTCAAGAATTCATATGGTTACAATATCATAATAGCTTTGAAGAAACGGTGAATTTGTCAAAAAAATATAATTGTTGGTTATCAATTTTATCTTTCTTGTTATTATTGAAATTTGTTTTTTATTGTAGATAAAAAAACAACCTAGGTAATTTTGTAGTTCAGAAAAAATACTTGGGTATTTCTGCAGGTCATAAAAAAACATTGTTACTTTTAGGTAAAAAAATATTGTCCGCGTTTTTTAGTACTTCCATCTGCCGAGTAGCTAATTCAGCTTAATGCACGAAAACCAGCTTCGCCTTGAATACTATTAAATTTTATTGAATATCTTTTTAAAAACTTTTCAAGCCATCAATTACTGGGTTGAAAATCATCGATTCGCCAATTCTTTTAAAAGCAAACTACTTACAGGAACATTTTGATTCCCGATTTGTTTGAACCATGCTAGAACAGATAGATCAAAATCCTCATGTTTTGTGGTTTTTATCCTTGCACGTTTTGAGCATTTACCATTAATCTATACATCTTCAATGACATTTTTTGATTTTATTATTCAATTTATGGCAATTTTATTATTCTTGATATGGCAAACATTTTTGCTAATTCAATTGGATTAATATGTTTATCAAATTAATCATATGTTGGGGTTGCATCAAACAATTCATTCTATCAATAATTATTCATATTAATATTTAAATACATTTATATATTAGCGTTGTTCCAAAAGTTTTGCACGTTTTTGTTTATATAAATTAAAATTGTAAATAACTCAAATAACTTATTTAAAGATATTTATATTACATAGAATTTGAAATATTAATATATTAATATATTTAAATATTAATCTGTTTAGCTTTTAAGTTAAAATTTGACCACATTTTCCCCATCTTATTGTAGGATGTCGTATGACAATTTGCGCCAAATTTATTTTTAAAGTTTCAACTGCTTGAAAAGTTAATGAAGTTTGGGACCATGATACTGTAAATCAGTGAACAATAAAGCGTTGGTATCAGATGTTCCGTAATGGAGATCTATCCTTTGAAGAAACGAATTGACAGTCCTTTCAAACTTGATGGCAAAGATGTAAAGGCTCTAATAGAAGAGAATACGCGATCAACAATAAAAAAACTTGCTAAAAGTCTAGATGTCAGTATTGCAACTATTTCGAGCCATATGAAGCAAATAGAAAAGACAATAAACCTAGACACGTGGGTGCCACATGAGCTAACCATAAAAAACAAAATGAAGCGTTATGAGATATGCTCAAAACTCATTTTTTTAATGATCTAACAACTTTTGATTAAAAATGTTTATTATACAACAATATTAAACGCTTAGTACAGTGGTTAAATATCTGTGAATGTCCGAAGTTCTTCGCAAAACCGTGTCATAAAAAAGATATTGGTTACGTTATGGTGGTCTTTAAAAGGGCGATTCTTTACGACTATCTGGATAAGGTAGAAATGATAACAGCAGAGAAATACTGCCTAAGAATTGATATTTTACAGGAAAAGTTGAAAGGAATGTACAAGAATGATCAATGGAAAAGGCCTAATTCTATTGCATGATATAGATTTATTGCATAGGGCAATACCCGACCACAAATAGCAAATCAAACAAATAATACAATATATTTAAAACGAAAGCAAATGAAGATTAAGTTTGATGTCGTATTTTGAATCATTTTAAGTTTCAATAAAATCATGAAATAAATTTTGCAAAAAATAAAATACTTTAATATTTCAATAGAATTAAATGTTCTTAATTATCACTTAAATCATTTTTACTAACCCATTATCGAATTTTGTGGTATGGATTAAGCAAATCATTAAGTTGAAAACAGGAGAGCAGTTTAAAGGTACAATGAATTTAATTCTGATTTTAGTATCAAAGAAAAATGTAAAATATCTTTTAATATTTTCATAGAATAAATAAAATAATTGAAGTGAAAATGAAACACGATAAATGAAGGTTATAATTAAAATGATTGAACTGAAATAAATATAACTAATTTTTTGATTGTTAAAATGAAGAATAAAATTATTTATTACTCTGAAATAAGAAAGAGCAATAAAATTATATTTTTGTATATCACTGTTTCAGTTAAAATTATTGAAAAGTTTTATTAGAGATAATTTTTTTATATAGAAACTGAAAAATTTTTTTCGTAGATTTAGTTTAATTTAATAGCGATAAATTTAATTTAACAGTGAAAAAATTAAATTCCACATTTTACATTATTCAGTTTACATTCGTATACGTAAAAATAATGTAGACGTATTTATTACGAAATATTATTTTCAATGAAAATTTATTTAAGAAAAATAATATTTCTTATAATTAAAAAATATTGTCATGAATTTTTATATTGTAATATTTGTTCATGTTACGATAGATATACTATTTTATCATCTGCTTTATAGAAAAAGTATTTTCTGGTATCCCACTGAAGCACCCAAAATATTATTTTTTAAAAGGGGTGAAGAAAAAAAATTTTTGCCAACCCTACAAAATACAGAAATTATTAGAATTAAAGATATCTAAAGGTGATTCAAAATTTTTTATTAAAATGGAACAAAAAATAATATTTTTTTGTTTTATATTTTCAGGAATTTTTCCTAAGAAGAGAGAAAAATAAACAAATTTTTCACAAAATAGATAACACGAATGCTTTGTAAGTAGATAGATAATATTTTACCTCTTATTTCATTGTTATTTTATTTAAAATCTTTATTGCTTGACCCAAATAATAATGTTTTTGGGTTGTTTTTATGAAAAAGAATTAAATATTTAAAACGAAATTCACCAGAATATTTTCTTGTTATAAATATTTTAAAAAATATTTTTGAATGGGAGATTGGATATATTTATCTTTGAAAAAATGAACATTGTCTTCTACAAAATTTATTTCTCTATTATATTGTTTAAAACTAAACTTAGTACTTTTTACAAAAATTCTTTTCCTACTACTTTCTCCACGAATTCCTTTTGTAGTATATTTTTCAGTGCTATGCATATTTACTTACTCAATGCCATAAAAATGGATTTAATAAATGACTATTTTTTACGTTAATGGATTGTTTTTAATTAATTTTCCTTGTTTTATTGCTTATCTTTTGAATTTAGAAATGTCAAATCTTTCGGAAGATCAACAATTTTTATTATTACGGAATTATGAAAGTTGTTGATCAAAATATGAAAGGTGGAATCTGAATATGTTATCATCGAAGATTTATGCCAATCTTTCATTGCCAACAAAAACCATCTCAGAAAATTGCGGGATCAGTTCTATAAACGTAGTAAGTTGCATAGGAAGAAAAGATCTGGAAGACATATTGAAAATTATGAATTGCGACGAGCAGCGGTGTCAGTAGCAATTCGTAAACGCCGGTTTAATAGCACCTCTGATATTTCAAATAGACTCAAATTCCTAGTAGTATCGTGCAAAGAATTGTTGTAGTTGAGCAATATAGACTAGTCCATAAGAAAATATGACCTCTAATAACAGATTCCCAAAAAAAAGATTAAAAGCTGAAGTGTTTCCGACAAGTCCAAAATAACACATGGGTCGCAAGGGCAGATATTGATGAAAAATTGTTCCAGCTCTATTCGTTCATCGCGATCGGTCTCGTGACAGTAACCGCAGGAAGAAAGTTACTATAATAAGCAAGGCAAATATCCCCAAAATAATTTTACTAACCGCTGTTGCCAAATCGAATTCAGAGAAGCTTAACTTTTATAGCATGGAGTAAGTACAATATTTAGAAAATGTTTATATATTTTTATATTTAATTTTATAATATTTTAAAATAAACTTTTCACAAAGTTTATACAAAAGAATAAAAAATAAATGTTACAGGAATTATTTTCTTTTTTCATTTCATTATTATTTATATTTTATCGGTTATTTACTATAATTTGTAAAAAATACTTCTTACATTAATTTTTGTTAGGTCGAGGAATTTAATTTGCAAAAATTCACAGTATTATTTTTTATTAAAATAATTTTTTTAACTTTTAGTTTTTATTTATCTAGGATGTTTTAATTATTAAATTTATTTGAAAAAAAAGTAATTTTGTTTATATCCTATTGATCGTAATCGTACGAATCGTTTGGATTTTGGTTCTGCTACATTTAGTCTATTTGCACCAAAACTGTTTATTCTCTTTGATCTATCTATCAAGAGTCATAGTCTGCTGCAATGCCTGATATGAATGTGAAAAAGGTTCAGCGTCTGGTGGAATAAGCAAAGTCCATGAATTATTTCCTAAAAGTAAAATCATTATTGATGATGTCTACTGGATTCAGTTGTCCAATTTAAATAAATAATAAAGACGCTAACTACTAGGTAATAGAAAAGATGTTATTCTACAATACTCTTATTTTATTTTGAATAAAAAGTCATTTAGGATAAAATATGATTTTGAATTTGCATTACAATAATTCTTGGTTCACAAGGTGATGGGTTTTATTACAAATTGATCTTAATTTTAACTTTGAAGGATTGTAAATGGTCATTGATAATGATGTCAGTTAATAACATTAAAAAAAATTGCTTTTTACTTTTTTCCATTGTTAATCTATGACATAAGCATGATATATACCTTTATGTAAATGCAAGTAGAATTCCAACCTGTTATCCGAATAAAACAAATTTTGATGATTTTCAAATATGATTGATGTAATTTTAAATTAAAGATTAGTTTAAGCAAATGAAACTTTTAATATTTGATTTAAATGAAAAGTTCGGTTGCTTATATGACACCCTACGTATGGCATTTTAAGCCATTTAATATACGTGCACCAAATATACTCTTAATTCTTTGAATATTTGCATGATTTCCTCGATTAATAAATTTGATTTGATTTGAAGAGTCCACAATACCGATTAACTAATAATCTAATTTTATTTCATCCCCAAAGGAAAGTAAAAAAGATGACCCAATATTTTTAAAAAAATAAACTGGTTTTTTCCAGCCTAATATGTATATGGAATTATGTAAATTTTTATTGATTAATGAAAACGATGAAAACGATGAAAACATATGTTTCAAAAGCATCAAGAATTCGAAAGACTATTATGTCACAAATAATATTTAAATTGTCGGTTTTTCTATATTTTAAAGACTTCAGATATTAGGGCAGGATTTGGGTAAATTTATTTTTCACAGAAATTTTGCAAGTTTCACGCTTGATCCGAGTACTCTGTAAGAATTGGATTAAGAAATTTAAAGCCACACTTTAAAGAAAGAATTTAGGTTTAATAAAAGTTTTTCTTATGTATAGCTTAGAGAACCTAATTTTTCATTTTGTTATTTTTATTTATTTTTGTTATCTTTATTTTCCGTAATTGCTACGTATTAATGAATGTTTTACTTTTTTGTGACTCTAAAGTTAATTATCAAATATATATTTGAGAAAATAAATTATTTTTATATTGTGCAACATTTTAACAAAATTCAACAATTTATAAAAAAAATAAAAAATAATTCTCAATTTTAAAGAATATAAATAAAAGTATGTTTCATATATTTTTTTAAAATCAATTTTATATTGATATAACGTAAACTCGTGGATATCTATTGTCTAATTTTCTAAAATTTCCAATATTTATTACAACAATATAATTTATCAAAAACTCAATAAACTATCACGTAATAATTTTAAATATATAGTTAAAAATAAATTTACAAAAAGAAAATTTTAGAATTACAAAATTACCTAATTAAAACAACAAAAACAAATAAATTTCACATCAAAATTTAATTTTCATTAAAAATATCATATTCCAATTGAAATTTAAATAGTAATAATTAATATTTAATGATTATTTTTTACAATATTGGTTCAGTTTGTTTTAATCTTTCTCAATTCACTTAACGAAAATTTTTTGTGGAAAAAGCAATTTTTATGAAAAAAAATTCACTTAAATTGGAACATTTTTGAAAAATAAATCTAATTCGATTATTGATTGTCAGGTATTCCGTAAACTCGATATTAGTAATGTTTTAATAATCACCACAGAATTTATGTTAAAACATTATCATAAATAAATTGATTTATAACAATTTAATATTTTTTCTGAACAATTTCCAGTTAATATGTAAATGAACTAAATGAAATGTATTGTAGAGAACTTTTGATTTTCAATTTTAAAATTAAAATTTCATTCTTTTTAAGTTTCTTTTATTTGGAAATTTTTAATAATAATCTTAACAAGTTTAGTAAAGTAAAGAATTTTTAGCTTTATTTATATTATATTACATCAATATATATAATATGGAATGGATATATTTTATTTTTATATTATTTATATTATATATTATATTTATTATTATTGTATTCATTATTATTATTATTATTATTATTATTATTATTATTATTATTATTATTTATTTATTATTATTATTATTATTATTATTATTATATTATATTTATTTTTTTTATTTTTTATATTTTATTATTTTATTTTTTAAAGCAAAAAAAACTTTGCAAATAAAAATATCTTTAGTCAAAATAAAAAGTATTTTAATAAAAGTTTTAGATTTTTTATTATAAATATTTTTCGAAATATTAGATTAAAAATTTTTTTCCAGAAACTAACACGTGTCTATAAAGTAATTCAGAAAAAATTAAAACAAAAAATTAATAAAAATGATCTAAAATCTTTATTTATTATGAAAATAAATAATCAATTTTTTGCTATTTTTTGAAGATAACTTTATTATTTTTGATTTACAAAAATTGGTTTTGCATCTCAAAACATGTCTTAGTAAGCTTCCATCTTATCTTTTTCAAACAAATCTTTGAACAGGATTTCAGCTGATAGTTGGAAAAGTCCTTTTTTGTTGTTACAGGATTCAAACGAAGTCAATCAAGATAAAAATTCTTCATTTTTATCTATTTCTTCCTAATGTACTTTCTATGTCATATCTTTTAACTGCCTTTGAAGTATCTAGCTGAGTTATTATAGAGAAAATTTACTTTGCTATGTTTTCTGGCACATTCTGGACGTTTTCAATTAAACATTGATTTATCTGTCTAATTGGTTTTGCTAACATTCAGATTTAACAGTTTCACATTATTTAAGAAGCTCCATGATACGCCACACCTTTTGACCCAACCAGACGCAAAGCAAAGAGGTCGGGTCTTGAAGTCTTTTTTGACGTTCGACTGGATCAATCAATGATTTCGCTTGTTTGTGATTTATTTAATAAATTCAATTTTTATCTCATGTCAAAATTTGATGTAAGAAAGACTTTTCTTCGTACCTTTACATCGCTGTTGCCAACTCCGCCGGCCCACATGAGACTTTCTCCACAAACAGTGAAAAAGCGTAGCCAGTATAGAAAGCGGAAATCAGAGAACGGGATCAAAAATTTATTGCCAGAAAGTTTAATCACGGATGATAATGAGAAACACAATTCTAAGATGAAGAAAGTTACTTTCGCAGAGCAGGACATTATCCACTACGGTTCTAAACAAGACCAGATATATACAAGAACCAGACAAGCTTTCTCCAGTCCTCAGATCAATCAAAAGAAAAACGACCAACAACCAGAGCCTCGACTGCGTC
>JBBMKC010034924.1:0-18244 GCA_037834085.1 Bipalium vagum | reverse complement strand
TAGATTAAAACAGTTAAATAAAACATTTTCTTTATTTTTGGTAATAAATTCTACATGGCTAACACTTTTGAGCATGATTATAATTGTTGGGTTTTTGAATTAATAATAATAATTATAAGAATTAATAATAATAATAATAATAATAATAATAATAATAAGAAAAATTATTAATTAATAATTATAATAATAAAATTTTTTTATTAAAAAAAATATTTTTTTTAAAAAGCCTGATGTCAAAATCCCACTATGGGGATTTCTACATATTAGGCTAATGGATTCTCTGACAATCGTGAATTTTTATCAAAAAAGTTTTATTGTAGACGACTTGATTCAATTCTTAAGGGTGCGGATTCAGTATTATTGTGGGGATTTTGATTCAGATAAGGCTGAGAGGGACGGACACAACAATTTATAAAAGTGAGGAGTTACGAGTACAAGAGCACACGTTACTACTTTGAAGTATAATAGTAACATTATTAAAATTTAAGTATTACTGACTTTTTAGGTTATATAAACAAGTAGTATTTTATACATGTATTAAAGCATATTATTTATTACAATGAATATTTAACAAAGAATGAGACATCAAAGTTTGTCTTAAATTTTGTCATCACCTGTTATTTTATCGAAAAATTAATTTTTCCAATTTTTTCAAGTTTTCTGATTTCCCCTTGCTTAAATGATTTAATTTACTAAAGAACTCGTCAATACCATTATTAATTTTAATAAAGTTTGCAATTTTATGAGTTAATTTACAACAAAATATAAATAATATTTGTTATGTATGACTTATATCCACTTAAAAATTAATAATTACTTATTGAATTATTTTAAATATGATGGCAGCAAATGGTAGTGTGGGAGTTTCAAAAAAAAGGCAGTGAATGTCAAAATTTTTAAATTCGTAAAATCTTTATTTAATCATTAATTACAAAAACTTTCATCTCATCATCAACTCGTTATTCATTCCCTAACACTATAAATTAAGTCTTTAAATTAAATTATTTTATATTTCAATTTCTTTTTAATATTTTTTTCTATTTTGCAGGTTTCAAATGGTTATCTGCATCATACTAAAACTGTTACTGAAAGATACGTATTCTCGAAAATGATATCTAATCCTACAGGACAACGTCAATTATCACTGATCATATTAATGTTTAACGCTTTCCATCATTTGATTTACTATAGATGCTTCTCCATAAAGATCTTCGCAGCATACTGCCAGTCCTACTTTTTGTGACTTCGCTAAGTATACCAGAAACAAGCCAGTTTTTATCAATAGATTTCTATTTATATAAAAAAATCTTTATACTGTTCTTTTGTCTTGTGCGAATGCCGTTAAAACGTTAAATAATAATATAATAATAAATATAATAAGGTTTAAATTTTAATACATAAAAAATTTATTACATACTTTTCGGTTTTCTAGTTGTCTTTAATGAGGTTCCCATTTTCCTTCCTTTAAAATCTTACCCATATAATGTAAGCGAACGCTTTTTAATTGCTGGGTAACATTTAATCTTATTGCAAATTTATTTGACAGGCATCTTCATCCAATAAATTTTGTAAATCGTGGTTTTCAAATTTGGAAGGACAACCTGGGTATTCTTTATCCTTTACACTGAAGTCATAACTTCTGAAGAGGTGAATTCAACGCTCGCATGTGTCCTAAGATGTTACATGTTTTCTATAAAATCGCTTTCTGCGGCAGTTTTGTTCGTCATGAAGTAATGAATGAGAACTTTCCGCAAGTGTTCTTTGCCTGGAGTAAATTTTAACATATTTAGATCAAAAAATTTTGCAATTATTAATATATTGTAAAAATTTAAATGATTACCCTATTAATTTAAACATATTGATTTATATTTCGATATCTCTAAATCTAGTTTAAATAAATCCGCATTATTTATTTGAACCCCTTATATTGATTTTTTAAACAAATAAATGAAAATTTCATTATAAATAAAACTATATTTATCCATTTTCAACAGTTATAATAAAAAACAACTTTCCCACTACTATATAATATATATAAAATAATTGTATGATTTTTTTCTTAAAAGATTAAAGTTAATGATTTTAATATTGCTGCAAAATATATTTTTTTATAAAATATTAAGTAAATATTGAAAAAAATAATAATAAATATAGTAAAAGTTCGTTATTTCAAAAAAGTAAAAATGTATAAAGCGTAAGAAAGAATGAATACAGATATACAGCATAAACGAATTATACAAGAAAGTTGATTTCATTAAATCATTTGCATCTTGATCACGAAAAAAATAAGAATAATAACAAATCAATATAAATATTCAGCTAAACTGTAATATACAGTGCAGCTAGTTATGGTTTCTTTGAATAATCAAAACCAAATATGATAATTTATTTTTTAATCAATAGTTTTATTTTCTTAACTTTTTTATATAAAAATTTCTTTTGAAAGTGTAATGTTAGTTATTATGAAATAAGGGCTGAATGAGACGGATGAAAGGAGATGACTAAAGAAAATTGATTTTCACGTCGTTCACAGTTGAATACGTTTCAGCTGATCCCATAATTAAAGATTCTGGTTTTCAGTTTATGAAAAAGAAGACAAGAGGTAGGGCACCCCAGATAGAAATTAAGTGCTTGCAAGGCAGGAGTGGCTGCTTGGGGCAAAAATGATTGACAAATGAAATGAGCTCTGAAACCTCCGATTTACTGGAGTGGTGAAGTTCCCAAAATTTGAAGGAAGTACGAATTCGCATAGTTGTCTGAACAAAATTTAGAACATCATTGAAAATTCAGTAGGTTGAGAAAATTTAAAAGAATATTGAGAATTGAGCAATCACTGAGGAGAAAACAAGCTTTGAGGAACAAATCTCAACGAATTGAAAAAGAAGACGATAATTGGAATCGAGTAAAAATTGTCCTTGAATTAATTTATTATTGATTAATATAATTTTATTTGTTATTTTATTTATTCATTTAATTTTATTACTCGTTTGTCAAACCAACTATTATCAATTTAAAAATTGTAGTCAGATAAGAAAAGCCCAATATCTAGTTAATATTTTACTGCATATTAGCAAAAGGAACAAAGGCAAAAAGAGAAAATTGTCACGAAATTCCACAAACCAATAGTGGTCTTGTAATTAAGCAGAATAAAGATAATGAATTCATTTTATAATAGAATCAGCTATTTTATAAACGAGCAAAGAAATTTATGTTTAAATATGATCAACGCATACTTGTAAAACAATTGTAGAAAATTAATTTAGTAACACACGTTAGTTTAGACTAGACTATCAAATAATGGAGAAAGGCCCAAAATCCACCAACAGTAGATCTAATCGAAATATTTAATATACATTGAAATGAATTGAGATATTTTTTTCACTTTAGTTTTATTCAATCTTGTTTTTATTTTAAAAATTAAGTATCAAAAAATAATCCGATCAGATCAAAATTGAAATTTGATTAATATTAGACCTAAAGTATTTTTAAATAGTTTTATTTTCAAATTTATATATGAAAATATTATACAAATATCCTTTTCAGTTGATTTTGGCTACAATTAATTTTTTAATAATTAATTCTAAAAATAAGAAAGAAATAAAATAACTTTGATTGTTTTCTTTAAATTCATCTATACAAATTTAGTTTATTTTTAAAATTATAACTTAATACATTTTGATTTTAAATTATAATTTAATGTTATAAAAATAAGTTTAGACATGAATTATTGATTATGATTTTTTTGTTAAAATTTTATTGATTGATTTCAGAATATATTCTTTATTTATATTTTAATTATTATAATTTTAGAGATACATGATTCCAAAAATAGCGCTAATAAGCTTATTAAGTGCTACATCGATATTACTATATTTCAATTCTTTAGATTGTGGATTTGTTTTTGATGACGTAACTGCAATTAAAGATAATAAGGATTTACGACCCGAAACTCCCCTGTATAGCATTTTTTATAATGATTTTTGGGGCACCCCAATCCACCAAGTCAGCATAGTGCTTTAATATTTATTTTTAAAGTTTTAATAGGAAAGAAGCCATAAATCATATAGACCTCTGACTGTTTTAACTTTTCGTTGGAATTATATTTTAGGGGAATTAAATCCTTCAGGATACCATGCTATTAATGTTATCTTGCATGCAGTTGTAGTGATATTATTCTTTCAGTAAGTTAGATTATGAAATTATTTTTAGATAATTATGAAAGTCATTATTTTTTATTATTTATTTTATGCTTGATTCTTTTAATACATTAAGATTATGTTCGACATACTTTGACATCATACATTCTTTTCTCAGTGCAATTTTGTTTGCGGTTCATCCTATCCACACAGAGGCAGTTAGTTTTATTGTGTTTATAAATCAAACTAAATTTATTTCCTATATTATTGATAATAAATTGATTTTATCTAACAAATTAAAATGGAAATTTGATTTGTGAAGACTTGTGTTTTTTCTATAAGAAAATATCAAAGTTAGATGGCAAAAAATATATTAAATTTTTATTTATTATATCTTAACTCTTAATAACTAATATCTAGGTAAGTCAACAATGTTTAATGATTCTGAATTCTTTGGACCAGATTAGAATAAACTGACAAAATTAAGAAATATATGTGATATATTATTTTGGATATGTAATTCTGTTTTACTTCACGAATTATTTTTGGTTTTTGTTTTAAATGGCCTGAGAAGTAAAATATATCCTTAAAAACATTTTAAATTATTTGATTAACTTTAAAACAACTAATTTAGAGCCTAGATTAATTTAAAGTGAAATTAATTTTCCACTAATGGTATAATTAATCCGATTGAAATTTTCTGCTAGAATTCAAATAATTTTTCATAGAAATTTATTAAACATAAAAATTCCTTTAAATTACATTCGGCCTAAGTTATAAATACCGCAGTAATTTCTAAAACAATATTACAATGAATAAATTAATAATTAATATTGAAAATTATTTTAAAACAGGGTTGAATAGTCAGATAATAATCTGATATTACATGTTTTTTTGGAAAAATCTTTAGAGTTCAAATTGAAGGAATAATTTTTATTCTATTAATATTGTTATAATTAAAAAATAAAATTTTGTGATATTTTGAAAACTGTAAATAAATTTTTTAAAAAGATTTTGATATGATGAAGGTAACCTATTGGTCGCGGCCCTATTTGGAGGTCAAATGACATTTGTCAGGGGTCGTCTAAGACCATCGGAAATATGAATTTCACGTGTAATCTAAATAAAAACTTGTCCTTGAAGAATATTTTTCCATTGCTAGTAACAATTTTTGACTATAATTTTCATTCGAGGATATGTGCTGCAGAAAACTAAAGTTTAAATTAGTGTCCGTCATACGACCTAAAATGACAAAAAGTTACACCAATTAAGGACCATATATATTATATCTGTTGTGAAGATTTCTGTACGTTTTAACTTGAAAATCACTACCGTTTTTAATTAGTAATATGTCAAATGTGGGCAAATGTGATTCCATTTTATTTCAGATCTCTTTCTCTGAAACTTTCCAAATGAAGTAACTTAGTTGATTCTTATTTGAAAAATACCGATTTTATTGTAAAATCAATAAAAATAAATTATATTAGGTTGAACAGAAAGTTCTTGCCGACTTTTAAGCAAAAATGAAAAAACAGATTTTTCAAAAAAATTGTTAATTTATTCAAAATGATCTCTGGTATAAGTAAATTTTCAAAGAACGAAATAAATAGTAGTCAGATGGAGCCATGTCAGGTGAATATGGAGGATGAATAAAAACTTACCAACCCAGTTTGTGTACCTTCTGAATGGTTTTGATTGCAACGTGTAGCCTTGCATTGCCATGGTGTAGAATAACACCTTTCTTTTGGCTAAAATCGGGTATTTATTTCGTATTTCGACTGATAATTGTGTCAATTGTTCACAGTACTGGTCGGATGTAATTGTTTCGCCATGGGGCAACGTTAGGCAAGAACCTAATATTCAACCTGATATGTAAAACTCTTAACTAAAAAACCTTTTTAAATATTATTAAAACATAAAATGACAACAAAAGCTTAATAAATCGTTAAATTAATGTAAAATAAAAATATTAGTGTACGACATGAAATACGATTTTGAATGAAAAATGACAATATATTTGCGCTCCAAACAACAGTTTTTATTTTTCTCAAAATCGTTAACAGGAGTATACAAGATTTCTCGACATTACATGTGATTCCGAATCATGTTTTTTTGGTCGAAATGACTATCAAGTTTTTTTTTACCGATCTGTTACATCAAGTCTCTTTTTTGACCAATCTCAATTTTTTCATGTTGATATTAAAGAAGTGAATATTAAATCAATAAGCAGCATGGTGATATGTATTCCATATATATGGGTATTACTATAATTATTACTGATTTTGTTTTATGGCGCTGCTCACGAAAAATTGCATAAATTACAATAGATATTTTTCTATAAGAAGAAAATCCTTATAGTACCCTAAGTACCTCTAAATAAATGTGTCCATTAATAAAGCAAAACCTTTGCACCATCTTTTTTTCATATTTCTTTTTGATCTTCACTTAGTTTATTTCTCTCTTTTTCACCAATCTTGTGCAGCACAGAATACAACAAATATTCATCATTCACACACATAAAAGGAAAACCAAGACTTATCCTTGTCTAGAATGAAGAATTCACAACTCTCTTAACACATCAGTCCCTAATTATTCCCAAAATACCATATGTACAAAAAATCCCACTGCTGTATCACTTTTCGACCTAAGGGATATTGCCGTGTAGATGAGCGAATGAGTCAGGATACAATTCCTTGATTCATTCATTGATAGTTACTTATTGACCCTTTATTGTTCTTACGATTTTATAAAAATATAGATAAATAAATAAAGATAATTTTTACGTTCTGGGTCATAGCTTTGAAGCTAGAAGCGAGGGGCCATGGGCAGATCATAAAAGTCAATTCCTGAAGACACGGGCGTTTCAAAATCTGTCGTTATTAATTTCTGTGCAGAAATGAGGAAGACATGTGAGATTTTTTCTTGAAAATCCAATAAAAATTTGAGAACCCATGTTCTCAACTGTCTAAAGATGAAATTTATGTTCATCGAACTGTCAACCACAAGATGAATTTTGTTGATAGGGAGACTGGCGCTCACACCCGAAATGAATTGAATTGGAGGAAAACTGTGGTGATCTCTTGAAATTATATCTAAATGAATGAATGTGGCGCTAAAATATTCAATCGAGAAACTGCAAATCAATTTTTTATTTAATAAATTTGTAAAAAGAAAATTATTAACTTTGTTATTTTTTCTGATTCATTCCAAATCTCTTTTTTGACCGGTCAATCGTTTCAAGTATGTTTTTTGACCGAGTCGGTAAAAAAAACATGATCCGTGATTCCTTTTAAAAACAGTTTTGTGACATCTCTGATTACTCTGTTTTTGGTAATAGTTTTCCAATTAGCTTGTGTCATTGTGTTTTTTTAATATGGTAAGAATACCCGCTTAATCTGTTATTGAGAATTAATTTTTTTCTTTTATTATTCAAATAGATGATATCGTATTTTTATCAAATATCAAAATAATCCGCATGATATTTTAAATTCAAATTTTTTATATGATTTGAGAATGCTACATCAAATGTGTTAAACAGGCCTTTTTATTAAAATGAAACTATTATTATTATTATTATTATTTATAAAATATTATTAAGTTTGATTTTATGAAAGATTTTATTTAAAATATGAAGTGAAAATCGTTTTTCTTAACACAGGTAACAGGTGTAGTTGGCAGAGCTGAGTTACTGAGCAGTGTCTTTTTCTTGTTGTCTCTGCTGATTTATATCAATATTGTCAAAAATAACCAATTTAGTCTTAAAGGTACTGTTAATACTTTTAACTAAACAAAATCGATTTATACCTGAAAAATAATAAATTTACTTATAAATTTACTCAATTAATAAAAAATAATTTGGTTTAATATTTTTTTAAAATTAGATATTGATTTCAGATATTTGTGCTATATTTCTTGTCCTAATACTAGTTTCCGTTGGCACACTGTGTAAAGAGCAGTGTGTTACTGCTCTTGGTGTATGTATTGGTCTGGAAGCATTCTATATTGTTCGAGTAAGGATTTTATTTGATAATAATATTTAATGAAAGTGCTTAGATGATGAAAAGTAAAAATAGTGAAGAAAACAAATATGCTGTCCGATGTATTAGAGCAGTGGTCATCTTTTTGGAAGCTGGCTTAATAATGTTTTTTCGTTTAAAAATAAATGGGAAATATATGCCATTTTTTACCGAGTAAATTTTATATCTTATTTTGCAGGAATTTTTAAAATAATTTTTCAAGTAATGACAATCATTAAAACAATCTAGTTAATGTGTTACATTTCTTTGTAATTTTATTTAAATAATTAATTGGTATTTATTTGTCAAAGATCTGACAGAGTTATGAAACATTGAATAGTATATGAATTATGTGATAGGACTATTAGGTTAATTAAAAATGTTGTTAATAATCATCAGAAAAGTAGGATAAGGATGCTGTATTGTAATAATTGAATATTTCTCTCTACTAAGACACAAAATTCATTTTTGGAACTATCTTCTATATTAGAAGTATTTATTTCAGTGATTATTATTGATATAAATAATTCAAAAATTGCTTTCTTAAACGCAAGAAATATTGATTTTCTTGTCTCACTGTGGATAAAAAATAAAAGATAAATATAAAAAATGTAATCTTTTTTGTAAATTTTATTGTTCTACAACCTTTTATTGTCTAAGTAATGTCTTGTTTAGGTGATCATTATTAGTCTCAATTTGTACTATGAAATATAATTTAATAATTTATTCAAATGTTGCATTACACATCTCGAATCTCAGCTTTTGATTTCTTTAAAACCAAGAAATGTTAGTTTAAAAATATATCTCAAATTATACAATAAATCACTTTCACTATAAGTATAATAAGTATATCTGATAACTGTCACAAAAATATTATGTAAGCTCTTACGATGTGTCTAAATATTTTTTCAAATATATTTATTTATGTTGAAACCTTTTATTGAACAGACTAAGTATTGAAAATTATAATTTTTAAATAAAAATTTACTTCTAGAAAAACTTGACTTTGATATTTTGATAGTTATTTGAGATGGGCGTGTATAGAAATGTGGTGGTACAGTGAGTATTGATTGGCAACTTGAAAGCTTATTTTTTCTTAGTCTTTAATCAGCTGACAGTCTTTTAATATATAATTTCATTTTGAAATGCCTATCAATTACGATCTTTCATGGATTGTTTTCCGTGTTTTTAAAGTAAAATTCATTTATAGATATTTTATCATAATGTATTAATAAGAAAATAAATAATCAACGTGTAATTTAAAAGATTTCATAAAAAGCCTGTTCAGTTTATGTTATCATTCCATAATTATATATTTAAAGGGTCATATATATTTTCATTCCAATTCTATAATCAAATGATTTATAAATCTTGGCTTATCTATAATCCTAATTAATATCTTCGCAGCTTTGATAATCCAGCAGCTCATTCACCATTCCCGACGCGTCACTTAACATTCAATTACCTCATATCAGTTAATTTGAGATTGCTATTTTGTCCACTACATCTATGTTGTGACTGGACTATGGGAACCATCTCTTTAATAACTAGCTTATCAGATTGTCGAGTATTTGTAACTTTATTCACACATTGTTTCATTGGACTCTTAGTTTTTACTGTTATAAAAAAAATTGATACTAAGTCTTCAGAAACTCTGGCCATGGTAAAAAATATTAAAAAATTATTTATTTAATTGATAATGTAGAGTCTTCTGATAATGATTTTATCATTCCTTCCTGCTTCTAATTTATTCATATCAGTTGGATTTGTTGTTGCCGAACGTGTTCTGTACACCCCGAGTCTTGGATTCTGTCTTATGATTGGTTTATGGTTGCAGAAATCAGTTAAGCATTTCCCAAAGTGATGGTTAATGGATTGCATTTTTTATTATAAGTATGATTTAGATTTCAAAAATGTATTTACGGATCTTTTATTATTATATTATTGTCTCATGCAGCAAATACATATTATCGGAATTTCGATTGGTTAAATTTTAAATAGTTACATTTATTTTACATATATTACAATGATTATCCAGGAGGAATGAGTTCACTCTTTTCATGTCTGCATTACAAGTCAACAAAAATAACGCAAAACTTTGGAATAATGTTGGTCACTCTTTAGAGCATGACAAGAAGTTTGAAGAAGCATTAAGATATTTTGTTGTTGCTTCTAAGTAATTAAAATTGAAAATTTTCGTTTGTTTGATGGAGAATTAGAACTCAACCCAATGATGTTGGATCTCATATCAATGTCGGAAGAACTTTAGTGAACTTACAAAGATTTTCAGAGGCTGAAGAATCTTTCAAAACAGCTCTAAGCTATATGCCACAACCTAAAAAAGGTCAGTTTACTGCGTAATGAAAAAATTTATTTATTGTTCCTAGGTCAACCATATACCACCAGAGTATCTCCCAAAGATCTCAATGTTTATATTAATCTTAGCAATTTATTAATAAAAAATAAAACAAGACTTCTTGAAGCCGATGCATATCTCAGACGAGCAATTAGTATGAGACCAGATTTCGTTGATGCGTATCAAAATAGAGGGGACATTCTTTTAAAATTGGGCAGGTAACCTTTTTCAATTAAATATTAAATATGTTGAATATACAAATATATTTATTCAATCATTTTAATTAAATAATCTTATTTAATTTTAAATTAGTGATGATAATCTATAATACGAAAAAAATATATAACACTTTACATAAATTTATTTTTATAAATTCACATAATATAACAATAGATTTTCGTAAATTATTTAGAAAAAACCCTATGTAGGCAATTTTCAATCTTGTTTATTATTTACTAAATAAAATTAAACAATTCCTTAAAGAAAAAAAGTTTTTATTAAATTAACATTTTTAAAAAATATTTTATATGAAGAATTTGGCAAAATAATATTTTTAAATATTCTACAAGAATTTTGTATCGGTTTATTTATTATATGCAATATAATAAAATTAATTTTCACTTATATAGGTCAGAAGAAGCCAGAAATCAATATATAACAGCACTTCAATACAGACCAAACAGCGCGGATTTGCATTATAACGTAATTGATTTTTGTTGAAATATCGATATATTGATAATATCAACGATTTATAATTTATTGATTTATTTATATTATTTAATATATTGAAATTTCTATTATTAAATAGTAAAGATACTATTAATAATAAAATTCCTTTAGCTTGGAGTTGTGAATATTGAATTGAAGAGAAATGAAGAGGCTTTATCATGCTTTCACACATCATTACAACTCGACCAAAATCACAAAGTTGTCAATTTATTTAATGTTTGTTTTTATCTTTGGTTTTAACAGCCTGCCAAACTAAGCTTGGCGTCATTTTACTCAGAACAGCCCAGTAAACGAGAAAAGGCAAAGTCTATGTAATAAATATAAATGATGAGATTTGTGAAAAATATATATTGTTTTCTTATTTTCAGATATTACGATTTAATCAAAGCAGAATTTGAAGCTGAAAAATGTCACTTTGCTTTGGCTATGATGGAAACTGATGATAAAAATTTTCAGTTAGCAGAAAAACATTACCTTCAATCATTAAAAGTTTTACTAATATTTTCTTTTTTGTCATTATCATTTTAATTGCAGTACGATCCTATTTCTAGGGGTTCATTATTTAATCTTGGTTTGTTGTATAATAATGAACTAAAGAAATATGATGAGGCATTGGTACTGCTCAACAGACTCTTAGAGGTATCAATATTGGTTTATATTAATAATTATTATTATTTTTTAAAGATTTTTTTTTACATGAAATTTACAATTTTACAGATATACTGAAAATATCAGCTTTGAACTTATTTTTTTATTATTGGAATATTCACAAAAAATAATTATAAATTATAAATACGTTATTTTTATAAAATTAATTAAGATAAAGCCATAAAGTTTGATTTTTATTAAAGAGTTCAAAAAGCTGAAATGTTTATTGTCAAAGTCGACTTGATATATTTTTTAAGGTTTGAATGTTATATATTTAACAAATTGATGCCCAGACAATTTTTGCAGCTATCTGACAGCATATAAATATCATTGTTCAAAATAAATTTTTTTGAAACGCCGAATCATATATATAACGCCATAAAGATGACAAACAATTCTCGTCTCTGGCCATTCAGTATCATGATTGTCGCTTGTCTATGACAGCCAACGTGTTAATATAAACCAAACCCTGATGATGAATTAGATGAAATAATAATTATATAATATATATACCCATAATAATTATTCAAGATCATTTTGATAATTAATTGTTTGCAGTTCTAAGTAATTAGTGATTTTCGAAAATAAAATAATTCAGGAAAAAAAATTTATAAAGTCAATTACAATAAAATCCTAACAACGCTTTTATACTATTTTTAAAATATTTAATACGTGGTGAGATAGGTATCAAGACCTCATGAAAATTAATGTTTTATAATAAAAAAATGTTATGCGTGTGGAATCAATATTTTATATATTTAATTGAAACAAAGTTTGTTTATATGTATTGAGAATTAATAGGTTATTATGGTAATGAATTCTGTTGAATATGTAATTGTAATAAATTTATTGGTGAAGCGTGGAATAGGAAATAAAGAAATTGGCTCTTTGATTTTTTTGAGATTCGGACAGCTAAAAGAGACTTCGCGTTAAAATCTTGGAGTCCTCACAAGATTTAAAAGTAGAAGTCCAGAATTTCTGGAACGAAAAAACTAAAATTCTTCGAAATGGTATTTACCGACCTAGTCTCTCTTTGGGAGAAATGTGTTGCGAATGAAGGTAATTATATTGAGAAATAAACCTACCTATATTGTTTATCGTTTGTTAAAAGAATAACGTTCCTAACATTTGTTTTTCATACCTAGTTCGGTTATTTATCTCACTTACCACGTAAATATATTTATTAATATTATTAATTATATTTAATTCATGGTAATTCTAATTTGAAAATTAATAAAAATTTTTCAATTATTTAGAATTATCCAAATCACGTTAAAGGTCATCTTTTACTTGGAGATATCCTTTTAAATTATAAGAGAGACTTGCCAGCAGCTTATTTGGTGAATATTTATTAGTTAAATTTAAATATGATGTTATATATACTTATATTTAAGAATTTTCAAAGGGCTTCCGAATTTGATCCAAAAAATGCTCAAGCAAAGCATAATCTTTGTGTTGTAATGGTTGAGCAGAACAAATTGGTAGAAGCAGAGATCTGTTTAACGGAGGCAGTGAAACTTTCTCCTCATGAAAACTATATTAAACAGCATTTAAACATTGTAAGAAATCGACTAGGATACTCAACATCAACTACTATGCCATGAGAAAGCTTCCAAAAGCTTGAGAATGATGGGTTGTTTATCTAGTTTACAGATATCTGTTTTGCCACTTTAGTTTAATTATAAATATTCTTTTGTCAAATAATATTGTTTGTGGAAATGTTATTTCATTCAATTTATTAAATTATAAGATATAAAATAATTAAATCCTCAGAGTTCTCAGTGAAATAAAATTTCCCTATTGAAATAAGAGACACGTAAAGTTCACGGTTCGTCCCCCAGTTCAGTTTATATTCTTTATGAGAAATAAGTTAGGAAATTAAGGAAATACGATTTGATCTTAATAATATATATGCGTTCAAAGTGAGTCTTAAAATAACTATTAATAAAGATAAATTACTTTTTTTGAAACAACCCAATTGATTATAGTTTGAATACTGTTCAAAATTATTCACTAACATTTTATATTATACAATAAATTGTTTTCCCGTGGTTAATTCGATTGATAATAGTATTTCATATCGATTTGACTTTGTTATTCCAGCTGACAGTTCTTGATTGTGTTTTTTTAAAAAACATTATTTTGATTCACAAACATGGTAATGACTAAGTGAGCAGTCGAGATAACGAACATGGTGTTACCTTTTGAGTATAATAGCGAATGATGTATGTCGATCAATAATAGTATTAAAAAGATGCACTTAATAATATATTAAAATTTGAGCACTATCAAATTCAGAAGAAAATTTGTAAACTTATAAAGAACAATTTTCAAATAATTAAACGCTTAAATAATAATAATTAAAATTCGTATTTGACAATAAAAATAGCGATAAAAATAAAAAATATATAAATAATAAGAACACAGCTCCCTTTTAAAATTGTCTAAAAATAAGTAAAGAGGTTTTTAAGATAATTTATTTTTTGAAAGTGATTTTTTCAAGGATAATAAGGATTGTTAATAATAAGTTAAGGAAATTCAAAGGGTTCTAAAAACAATATTAAGATAATTTATGCGCAATCATCATATTCAAGAAAAACAGCAACATAGTATATAAGGATAAGGATTTTCATTGTTAAAACAGTAGAAAAGAAAGAAAGCTTTTTAGGATATTAGAAGATTATCAAAAGCTTATTGTGTTACAAGTATATTATGAATATTTCTTGTGGATTGTGTTCGGGTTCCCTATCAAAGGTTTATCTCTGAGCAACCGCAATAACTCATTTGATAGTTCGGCAATCTCGACAGGAGTTATGCCATAAGGTATATTTTGTTTTTTAATTGATAACGTTTTATTAATTTAACATTTAATTAATTATTTATTATTTAATTATTTTTCTATAAGCCGCCTCAATTTCTTAAATCGATATCGTCATGCATGAGTACTTGGGTAATCAATTCTTATAAATCGTCCCGATCTATAATGGTTCTCATAAAGGATGATATTTGCGAGTTATAGTCGAGGCAAGTATGGTGGCCGAAATCTGTAAGCAATACCTGATTCTGTCAGCAACTTAATAAGATTTTTGCGGCGATGAAACCTGTAATTGTTCATCACCAATACATCCCCAAGATTTTGATCGAAATGATGGTATAGCTTGTCATTAAAAAGTCCATAAAACTGTCCCCATCGAAAGATCCGTCTTTGATTTCGAAGCACAAATTGCCTGTAAATTTGATTTAATAAATAAACAGATGGGAAAATAATGGAACCTGTCATTTTAATACCAACCACGCAGCTGATATTTTTGATTGACTAAAATTCGATCAAATTCAAATAGAAACAATCGAACATTTTTTCTGAATAATTTTTTTATATATTTTGAATAGAATTATACATATTTTGAATGTTTTTCTATATATTTCATCATAAATCAGTATAATAAATAAGTTTTTCTTATTAAATATTTTTAATACTTCAAATAAAATTTGATGTCAACATTTTCGAATAAAATGTGAATTTTAAATCGTTTAAGCCCTCTAAAAGAACTTTATGTGATGCAGAATATTGGAACAATACATTTAAAATTACAATCTGGTTTTAAAATATTTACATGTAAATATATTTTTTGTATTTAGTAAGTATTAGTAATAGCAACAAAAGATATAGTAAAGGTTATAATTTTTAAAAAATAGTTAAAAAGATGAATTAGAAAATTTAAGATCTGTTTCTCTAAAAGAAAAATTGAAATTATATCATTGGAAGAAAAATACAGATATGAAGCATAAAATTTGGCTGAAGTTTTTTCGGTTAAATTTTCCTAGGAAATCAAAAGAAAGATTAAGTAGAAACTACTTGGAAAATGAAAATAATATCAGGGAAGCTTTTTTTGATAAATCAAAAATTAAAATCAATTCTAAATTTTAAATTTAAGGAAATTGTTGCGAAATTAAAAACTTGGGCTAATATGAGAGATAAATGGTGGAATTCTCAACGCTGCTATACTACAAAAAAGCTTTGGAATTACAAAAAAACATTTATTTGGAAAATTCAGATCAGATACTTAAGACATCAAATTGATTGTTGCAAAAATTTAAAAAACGTCCTAATATTACATCAAAAATATGCAGAAGATTTCGAAAATGTTTCTATTAATTAAAATGATTTTATTTCAGATTTTCAACACAAAATAGCTTTATATGAATCATCGGACATTTTCAATTGGCTTTATTTTACAAACTTGCACCTTTCAAAACCCTGTTTCAAAGATTAGGAATGGAATTTAGGAACTACAAAGATGAATTAACTGTCTTGTTTTGTTGCAAAATGGATTATTCAGAAAAACTAAAGCAATTTGTAATTGAAAATGTCAGAAACTTAAAATTTTTTAATTATGCATGGATGACAGAGAGAGAATTTAATTTATGGTTAATGGAATTTGACCCAAAGAAGGAAAGTAGAAAAATTTTATCAACTATGTATAACTGCCAGTCATAAAATTATTTATTCAACTAAATTCCAGGAAATTCAATAAAAAAGGCTTCAGCCTCTAGATACTGGAATCATATAAAGTTTTAAAGCGAAATATTATCATCGTTTTTTTCATATATTGTCAGTAAAATGTCACCTGAAAGACATGCAGAATCATTTCTAAAAGAAATAAATGTAAGGGACACCGTTATTTATGTGGCATATGCATGGAAAGATATTTCAAAAGTAACAATTGAAAATTTCTTAGCTAAAAGGGAATTATTGAAATACCATAAAACTATTTCTAATGTTGACATTATTGAAATTGATAATTTTGGTGAATTTTTATTTTTATTGGAAATTAACGATTTCATTCAACAAGACAAATTACTTGAGTTAGATTTAGGACATCTAGACTATTTTTCAGATCGAGAAATAAGTTCATTGGATAATGAAGTAAGAATAATGCATTTAGATGATGAATTCGATATTATTGAAGAGAATAATGATGCGAATAATGTTATTGGAAATTTAACTTTGCAAGTAGCATTGAATTATTTTCATGAATTTAAGTCGTACTTGGTAAGTTTGAATAATATTAAAGGTGATAGGCGATCTATTATGCATGTTGAAAAATTGCTTAATAAGGAAATCTTAAAAGTAGAAGGCAATTATAGATTACTTTGAAATATAAAAATATTTTCTGATTAAATATTAGTTAAATCTATTTTCTTAATTCTTGTGTAATCCGTTTTTTAATAAGTATAAAAAGAGTAGAGTTTGCCTTGTTTGAATTAATCTATTCCGAATATTCGGTTTAATCCGAAATTTTTTACGGTTCCGAACTTTTAAATAGGAAAATACTCTATAAGCATTTCGTTCAATCCAAATTCGTTTAATACAAACAATTTTTTCAAAATTAATGTTTGTAATCTAAATTAATTTCAATTTTTGATTATTTACCGTTCTCGTATCCCCAAAGCGAGGTTTTTATTTATTAATTTAATAATATAATAATTTTTAATAATAATTATAAATTTATGGCAAACTTAGTAGATTTTAAAAATTTTCTAAAATATATAAATAGTTACACAATAATCTAAGTAACCTTTTGTTACTATCTTTAAATTTGTACTTATAATTTCTTACTATATATAATTTCGTCCTTAATATTTTTTATATAAATTCTATTTTTAGTAAGTTGAACTTACTAATTTAATTTTTATTACATATTTTCCTATTTTTTATTGTATGACTCATGCATAATAATAACAATTATAATAATAATAAATTAATTATTTTTTAATTATTTTCACATTCCTTTTTTATAAATTTGTTTCGGGAAAGAATTCTCGTTACAATATCGTAATAATAAAATAAATATCAAAATACAAAGATTTTCTTTATTAACAGATAAAATTGTTTTAGAATCATTGGGATCACAACTTAAGAATTTGTGTTCTTTATTTGAAGTCTCCACACAATGAATCTTTTAAAATATTTAATGGAATTTTTTGCAGACAGGAATAATTATAAATTTCTTTTCTCATGCTAGTTTTACAAATCTAAAGAAAATAGAGGAAAGTGAAAAATTTCAAACCAATGAAGTCGAGGATCTTTTTAATCAATTGAATGAAATAACATAATTTTATGTAAAATTAAAGATTTTATTGAAATTGATGAAGATTTAAAAACTAGTGCTGAACTTTTAATTTCGTATATTGTTAATATATTTTCCAGTAATCCAAGGGAAGAAGTGGAGAATGAAAAAGATAAATTAGATTAGGTAGTTGAGAAGTCAAGATATCACCAAGTTATCACCAAATCAAATACTCTTTTTAAAGGAATCATTATTGGAAGACTGCACATTAACTCTAAAAATGCTGAA
>JBBMKC010034827.1:0-18246 GCA_037834085.1 Bipalium vagum | reverse complement strand
GATGAAGAAATTGAGCATCCAGAACATCATGATATTGAAGAAAGTGAGATTCCATTGTCTACTGAAAAAGACGAGGATCACGAAATCTCAGAGAAAGAAGATATTGAGGAATCACATCATGATATTGTGGAATGTGAGATTCCATTCACTACTGAAAAGGATGACCATGAAGTCTCAGAAACAGAAGATCTTGAGGACGAAGAAAGTGAACAGCCATATCATCACGATATTGACGAAAGCGAGATTCCAATAAGTACAGAACAAAATGAAGACCGAGGAACCATGGAAAAAGAAGAGTCCTCAGATGTCGAAGAAATTGAGCATACACAGCATCACAGTATTGTAGAAAGTGAAATTCCACTGAATTCCAAAAATGAAGAATATCATCTTATAGAAACGGAAAATACTGAAGAGATTCATCAAGAAATTGTTAATAGTGACTATGATATTAGCAAAAAACATGACATATTTGGAAACCAACATCTTTCTAAAGAGGATGAAGATTTACAAGTAAAAGATGAAGACATTTTTAAAATTGAAAGTTCTCATTTGGAGATTGATAACGAAAATCACGAAATTGTAGAAGAAAAAGATTTGGAAAAGGAAGAATTAATAGAGGATGTAGAAATTGTAGATGTGGAGCACCTTGACTCTAATTTAGAAATTTCCAAAGAAGAACATGAGATTTCTAAAATGGAAGATTTGTCAGAAGAAAAAATAGAAATTCAAGAATCAATTGAAAGTAACTTTCCATTAGATATTAAAGAAGATTTTTGTGAAGAAGATAAAGTAGAATTCCACCATCAAAAATTAATTGAAAGTGAAATTCCGTTCGAAATTGAAGAGAAAATTTCAGAAAAGTATTCTACGGAAAAGGAAGATGAACATGAAGATCATCAAGAAATTCTGGAAAGTACAAATAATGAAAACGAAAAAATTCTACTGGAACTGGAAAAAGATGAAGAAATTAAAAAAAATGAAAGTAATTTAGAGGAAGAAGACATTCAAGATCATATTGAAGAGGTTGTTGAGAGGACATCTCATCTGGACATTGAAAAGGAGGAATATGAAGTTTCAGAAAAGGAAAATCCTGAACCTGGGGAAGATGTAGAAGTTCAACATGAACCAACGTTTGAAAGTGAGAGTCTGTCGAACACTGATAAAGAAAATCATGAAATTTTTGAGAAAATAAATCTGTCCGTTGAAGATTTACAAGAAAAAGAAGAAAATGACATTTTAAAGGATTCTGAAATTTATTCCGAAAAAGATAAAAAATCAGAAAATACTGATAAATTAGATAAATTGCATCAAGAGGAATTGGTATCGGATGATAACGAAGAAAATTTTGAAAATGAAGGATTTGAAAATTTTTGTAAAGAAGTCGAGGCAGAAAAAAATCAGGAATCTGAGTCATTTTTAAGCAATTCTGAGAAGGTAGAAAAGTGTCTTAACTTTGAAAGTGACCAAGAAGATAATGAATCGGATGCTTTAAAGTTAAAGGATGAACATCATAATATTGACCAAAATTTTGAAATGTGTTGTAATCAAGAACCAGAAAGTCAAAAAATTATTGATTATACAAATGAATTCAAGGATAATATTACAAAATCCGAGGAACCAGAAAGTCTTGATTGCTATTACGACAATGGGATGCAATCTAGAGAACTTGAAGGTAGTCATGTGTTAGATTCAGTACATTCCGAAAATCACCAAGATATTGAAAGATATTTGCCAGACTCAGAAAGCAATGACAGTGATCTCAGTGTGGATATTGTTACAGATCATACGATAGAAGAAAAAGATGAAAAACCAATTCTTCATTCTATTCCAATATTAGATAATATTCTTGAAGATATGTCACCAACTTCCATAGTCTCACACGAAATGACTGACATCAATGAATCAGCACAAGATCAGAGTGAACTCTATGAGAATAAAGAAAGTCTTAATTATGATACACATCCTGAAGACGAAATAAATAGTCAAAATATAAATACAACACCAGATATTTTACAAGGCTTGAAGCACAATCTCTTAGAACCCACTGAAGTAGAGGTAGAGCAAATTATTGAAGACGAGGAAATAATCAATTTTCAAACAAATATCACAAAAGAATATGATGAAGAAAATTATACCTGTCATGGATTTTCATCAAAAGAATCAACGAATATTATTGATAGGTGAGTGCAATTGTTTTTTCAGTTATAACATGATTTATATTTTATATATTTCATTTGGTATTTTCCAACTAATTTATATGAATGAGTTATGGAAAACATATATGGTAATAGTTTTCTATGGTTTTGATAATCATTCATTAGATAATTTATTTTATAAATCTCAACATGATTAATATTTACTATTTAACTATGATTATTGTTAGTTGAAAAAATCTGAGAAGGAATTCAATATAAAGTATAGATGGGATTTGTTGGTGTTTTAATTTCATAATTGATAAGCAAAAGAGTTCACATGCAATTTATAGGAAATTTAGATACGGTTCGAAAAAAATAATTCATTTTACTTACATATTTTGTAGAAAATTTCAAGTTATTATAGAAAAAACTAAAATATTGTTATGTATTAGGTCGGCTCATAAGCCTTTACGTTTTTTCATATAGTATTATTTAGTATTGTTTATCCACATTATTTGAAATAATTTATAAGTGCATTATTTAAAATAATATTATTTAAAGGTGCTTTTATATAAAATTAATGTATTCTTACAATCTTTATTAAGATTTCTTATTCTTGGAGATGGAATTTACATAAGAAATCATAAGGATCTGTCTGCTGTATGACTTTAAGTTCGGATTAAATGCCAGACAGTTTTATGAACGGTTATATATGGCATTAATCGAAACTATTAGCTTAAGTACATGTGAAAAATGATTTAAGAAGTTTCGATATTCAAGACAATCCAAGATAGAGTCGACCTGTAAAGATAAACATTGACGACCTAAATAAACTAGTGGAAGAGATTCCTTGTCGAACAACATGGAAATTAGCAAAACTCTCGGACACTTCTAAAGCAAGTGTTCATCGAAATTTAATTCAAATGGGAAAACTTCGAAATGCAGAAAATGGATTCCACACGGCTTTTAGATGAACAGTAACTTCTAAATCGGGTCTTTGTTCACTAGCCATGATCTAGACCCACTTCTGGAAAGAGTTGTATGCTGTAATGAAAAATGGTTTTTATATGTCAATGCTGAGCGTAAAAAGCAGTGGTTAGGTTTTGGTGAAGAACCAATCTCAACGGCTAAACCAGGTCTTCATCCGAAAAAAGTTCTCTGCTTGTGGTGGGATATGAAGGGAATAATATATATGGAGCTCCTAAATATGGAGGAAACCATCAGTAGTGAGGTGATAAATTACGTGATAAATTAAAAATTTCCAGACCATCTCTGCTCAATCGACAAGGCGTTATTCTTCAACAAGATAATGCAAAAACGCACACATCAAAAATGACCAAGGAGAAAATTAAAAAGTTTAGCTGAGAACTTATTTCTCACCCACAATATAGTCCAGGTATATAGTCCTCCAACATATTATTATCTTTTCCGTTCATTATACCACTTCTTAAATGGAAAAGAATTCAATAGTAAATGCGTTATCGAAATTGCCATTTCTGACTATTTCGCCGGAAAGAACCAGTATTGAACTTTTGCCCAAATGTGGGACGAAGATAATTGATAACGATGGGCATTATATTATTGAATAATAAAATATTCTTGTTTTATAAAATAAATTTTTGTTCTACACATCTTTTCCGTAAAGATTTATGAGACGACCTAATATAATGTAATTAATATTGTCAATTTTTCAAAAAATATATCTGACTTGAAAAATTGCAATTACATTTTCTTTCAATCGTAAATTCTATTTCGCTAAAAATGATTTTATTTATTCTTATTTAGGGATTTTGAGTTGGGATATCCAGATTATGAGCTTGGTCAAATGCCAGTTGAACCTTTAAATAATATATCCCACAAAATTGAACACGGTATTTTAAAAAAGTTTTTATATTTCAATAAAGAACTGTTGCTATGCTTATTCAATATATATTAATTTTAAATTTATAGAAAGTGCACCTGGTTATGTCAATGGGAACAAGACAGTTTCAGATTCTGCTGTTGAATGGAATGAACCACTGGGCTTACCAATGCCTACTATAATCAGTAAACATGATTTTCATTGAAAGTAAAGTTTATTAATGATTGCAGATACGAAGCCTGCTGCCAAACCTCCTGCAACGAAAGCAACAGACAAGGGCACTGTTTCACACCCAACTTCTGCGAAATTGAAACCGGCCAATTTCCCAGCTGCAAAACCTAATGGGACTGCAACCAATCATGGTAATGATACTTATTTATTTTTAACCATGATTCGCCTACAACATAGTTCAAATTTTAAACTATACTTAGATGATGATAGGTTAATTTTTATAAAATAGGAAAGACATTGTACCAAATCATTTTTAGTGGGCTGCGGCATTATTTCTCACTTTATTTATTCACCAAAAATTAAATAATTTAAGGAAAGAATTTTTTTCAAAATATCTTGTTTAATAATTGTTATTATTAATTCTAACTAATAGAAATATTTACCAAATCGATTTACCCCATATTATTATTTAATTTTAATATTTTTGTAAATATTTTTTTTGTAATTTTAATTGTTTTATAAAGGAATAGAAATGATGTGAAATTATTAAGTTTGATTCTGATTTTGATGTTTTGAAAGACCCAAAAGTTTGTGCTGAAGGTGCTGGTGTAATATTGAAAAATCTTTATATTAATCTCGCTGTCACTGCAGAAATTAACATTAAGAAGTCAAAATTTAATTCTGAAGCATTCTTTTCAAAAAATTTCATCTTCAAAAGTAGTACTGAGAGTCATAACAGATTTCAAACTTAACCTAAACCGTTCCCTTTTATATTTTGCTGTAATTAATCTTTGTTCACAGCACAGTTTGTTAACATTTGCTAAATACTTCTTGAAAAAGTAATGTAGAAAATTTTTTTATCTTTTAAATTAATCAAAATGTTTTATTGATAAGTGAACGTAATTGAAATTTACCTGAGCAAAGAAAAATGTAATTGCATAAAAGATTATCAAGAATTTTTTACAATTATCTAAATATTCTTTTAGTTTCGGCTACAGCTCACAAAGTTACAGATTCACCTAAAAGTGCTCTCACTCCAAAACCATCAGCTCCCAAAAGTGCAGCTCCTGCAACAAAACCGTCAACTCAAAAGATAACAAAGAAACCAGAAATTGTTGATCATAGCAAATTTCCAGGTTTTAATGCTATTATGATTTGAAAAAATTTGTTTGTATAAACGGGTCACTTTGTTGATCCAGACAATAATTAGATAAATATTTTATTTAAGTAAACATAAACGAAAACTAAGAAAAAATTAAAGTTCTTATTTAAACAAGTTTTTTTGAAAATCAAATTCAATGACTAAACAACATTGATTAAAAGTTCGTGTATTTAATGTTTAATTATGTAAGTCTTAATATTTTTTATTTTCTCTCTAGTAATTAATTTTCTTAAATAATAAAAATAATAATAAATAATAATAATTTTTAAAATAATAATGATAATAATAATAATAATAATAATAATAATAATAATAATAATCCTTTAGCATTTTATATGGAGATTGCGTATATTCCTGTGGATAGTGACGGTAACGTTAATCCGACCAGAGTTACAGAGGCTTTTTTTACACGTATCAGGGCCCGTCAATATATACTTCCCGGCTTAGAGCATAATTCTCAAGTCCTTGATTCTCTGTTAGCAGCGAAAAGAAAATGGACTGAAGAAGGTAAATATTAATTTTTACACTTGCTTTTAGGATATTAAACAGAATATCCTTTCTGAGGTAGTTATAGATTAGTTAGAAGAACTGGTCTTTAATAATATAAATAATTGGATCTTCTTAATGCAAAATTATTTTTGAGAAAATCATTAAATTTCTAGATTTTATTTTATATTTGCTTCCACCAAAATGCCAGTAGCACATTATACTATTTTTGATTATTGGTTAATCAAATAATCTCAAAATTGATCATAATTTATTAAATGGTAACCCAATAAGTAATTGATAAAAAATCAATTGTATTTCTTAATAAATTATTTTTTAATTAAAATTTTCTATTTTTTGTTTTAATTTTGTTTTATATTTTCTAATGTAATGAAATTTTAAGTAATAATAATAATTAATAAGATTAAAATATATTTAAAGATACAAATCTTCCCGAAGAGTAAAAATATTTTCATTTAGATATATTTTGACAGACGAAACTTGTTTGGAGATTATAAAATTTTTTAAGAGCAAATAATTAGAAATGAACAAAAAACAAACATATGCGGAAAATTTTAACATTACTATTATTATTATTATTATTATTATTATTATTATTATTATTGTTATATGACAGTACAACTCACATGGATTATAGAAATTTATATTGGACATAATCCTTAGATTAAGACATATCAGAATTGGTTTTGCCGACTGCGAAATAGCAAATAAAATATTAATCACAAAGATCATCAAACCCATAAGATAATTTAAAAATAAATATTTGGAAATGTTACTAACAATCTTACTTGATGAAGACTCATGTGAAACAATCTGAGATGTGACTAAAATGTATGTCTTAGCTTGTGTAGACTATGAAGATTATTCGAAAATTATTAAATTGACAATTTCATGAATTGAGGAACAGAAACATTGAATGTAAATAAAGAAAAATATTTTGTGACTTCTTTTTTTGGACATAGAAAATAATTTTTTTGTATCAAATTCTAAAGAAAGAAAAATAGCTTCACTGTAATAAAAATCAAAGAAAGATTGATTTAACACTTATGAACCTTGTATAAGTAATAAAGAGGAAATAGGTTTATTTTGTAGATTATTTCAAAGAAGCATTTTACTTGATGAGAAAAAGCAATAAATTAGCTAGAGTTTATATTTGGCTGTAGTGCAGTTGGAAAGAAATCAGGCGTCTAGTGGTTGGAAAAGCAAAATGATTATTTCAAAGGGATTATTTTTGGAAATGGATTTCAAGTTAGAATGACAGTCAAATTATTAAGAGTATTTACTTAGATCCCATGTTTTTATGGAACAAGAAAAATGGAAAAAATATAATTGCTTCATGTCACATCGACATAGAATTAACAAATTTAAAATTAATTTTATATTTAATCCATCCGCATCAACTCAGCCACTTGATTGGTGGAATAAGCTAACTTTTTCATCTCAGATAGTGCATAGTACTAATGATTTAGTCGATTACATTAATAAAATTGTAAAACATTAAATAACAGTTTTGATATAATGTTTTGCTGTAAAATACACAGAATTCACAATATAATATTGATTTTTTATATAATGTAAATGTTCTATTTATTCAGATAACCAAATGGAAATTCAGTTAATTCCTATCAAAATGACAGATACTTTAAGAAACTGGGCTAGGGAACATACCCAAGACCTATCTCAACTCAATATCAACATTGGTACACCGGTTGAAAATTGCTCTGTTAGATTAGAGGGTGATAGCAGTGTACCTTGTATCGCTCATCGAATTGATTTTTGACCGCAACAATGGATTTTATTTTTAAATTTTGAGTTTTTTGTTGTTTTAATTGTTTTTTTTTGCCATTTCTCACATTTAGTTGATGAACGGATTTCTCTGATGGGAAATTTTACGATTTTTGTTACATAATTAACACCTGATTTTACCAACAATATCAGTTGTTATTTTTATCAACTATTCTATTTGTTTAACTTTAAATAAATTGATTTTATTAGTCTTCCATAGATTTTTATTAGAGCATTTATATTATTTTATTATTGGTTTTCCGGGAATTTATTATGTATTTATTATTATTTGACATTTATAATTCTCTCGTACATAATATATCACTACTAAATAAATTCGATAATTATTCTTTAACGATTTTAGGTTTCCACTAGTTAAACAGAAACACATTCTGGTTTTAGTAGTTACAGATTAGAAATAATATATCAATTTATGAATTTAATGAATATTCCTTAACGATCTCAGCTTTCCAAGAGTTTAATAGAAAGAAATTTCGGTAGTAACAGATTATGAATATTTTATTTATAAACTTTTTATTATTTTTAAGTGAAATTATTATATTGAAAACGGATTTGGTTGTCATTGTTGTCCTAAATGTTTTGAGTTAAAAACGAAGATCAAGTTTTGAGAGCGGCAACCATTTTAATTTGAAAATTTCATTTGTGTGATACTGTAAAATAATTTGGAATAATTTGGTCGGCGGAAATATTTTTATTTTATAACCAATGATGATTGAATTGATATCATCTTACAAACTTGTTTGGTGGTAATATAACGTCTTGACATGCATATCATTTTTACGAAGACAATTTTATTTTTTATTGTTAATGCTAAGATTCCAATATAATATCAGAAGGATTTTTTTCCGTAAAGTGTTTAAATTGTAAAAAAATGCATAAATATTTTATATCTCATGTGGAACTTTTATTGATTTATGTTCTCCAGCCAATTAATTAAATAAAATTATTTTAAAAAATCATTAGATAAAAGAAAAGATAAAAGGAGCCATGAGAAGCATAAAAAATTATTCAAACCAAATCCTAAATCATAAAAGGTCATAAAAACATCTGTTTACACAGAAGATTTAAAAGCATTTTTGTATCAACTGTCCATTATTCCCCTGAAGGAAAAAGGTAATAGATTAATTTATTTTTAACAAAATTTAATTTTTCGTTTCAATAGTTTTTAAAATATATATTTGAACATGAAATTAGGGTATTTGGTATTGCGGATATCCCTTATGAACCATCAAAAATATATTTAGAGATAGTTGAGAACAGGACAGCAGAAACTCTACTACCAATAGTGAAATGTATATGCCGAACTGTACACTATTAGATAGGTTTATATCTGAGAAAAATAATAATGTAATTTATTTGTTATTTTTTGTAATTTAATTGACTTGGTACATTGACTTGATATATTTTTTTATTGGGGGTCTAGGAAAGGTAATTGATTTCTGTGGGGAAAAGGTAATTGATCCGCATTTTGAGAAAGAGTTAAAAGAAAAATAGACAATGCTCAAGAATAAAATACACCAGAATTAACAAAAAGGTAGTATAAACAATAAAAATCAGTAATTTGTGGGAAAATAATTGGAATCTAAAGATTTACAGGATTTCAGAAGGAATTCTGAACAAGAAATAAGAAGCTCAAAATTTACGTAACATGTTACGATATTATCTCACTATGAACCCAGTCGTAAACTTAGCTCGGAACGTTACTGAACCCTTCACTTTTCCTATACGTGTACGCAATGGAATGAATCAAACAACACTTTATTGTAAAATAACAATACAAACGAGAAATGTCAAATAATCAGTGAATGTCAAGTGTTCTTACACAAAAAGAATAATGAAATATTGTCACACTAAAGATCGAATAATTAAAATAATCAATAATCAAATAATTAAATAATTAAGTGTTAAGATCAAATACGTAAAGGTTAATTAAAAAGAACACAAAAAAATGAATAAAAATTCAGATACGCTCATCACTTGTGACGACAGGTCCAAAGGGTGGTTAGCTGAGCCCAATCCGGTCCGCTCAGAAACCCCATATGTGCTCTTGTCGCATAGAGGGCATCAATATGAATTACAATTTCGAATAAAAAGTCTTTGGATAATAGCAGCAAATTAATTCTTGGTCCTTCTTCTGACAATAATAATAGCTCGATCACTTTTCTGAAAATAATAACAACAGCTCTCGATCTCACTTCTGTTGCAATCCACTGCGGATTCCAACTCTTTATATACTATTCTGATCAGACGATCAATCAATCGTAGACCAGCTAATAAATCTCCCATTTTAGACCGATAGTTCTAAATCGGTCCCTCCTTGCGGACCCTGATCTAATCTTGGCAATTTGGGTTTGCCATTGTCAAGATTAGAACCTTTTTAGAAACAATTAATTGCCCAATTTTTGGATGTACTTTATAATTAATTTATTATTATTATTTCTGACCCTCTTGCGGTCTTAATAATTAATTGATAATAATCAATTTAAACCCTATTGTGGTCTCTACCATATACTTTACAAGGGTTGGCAAGGATGTGTCCTTGGCTAACCCAACACATCTTTGTACGATTTAGAGTGCTGCTAGAAAGTCCATGTGCCATTGAATGAAACAGGTGAAAATCGGAAGGCGAAAGATCTGTTGAATATAGCGGGTAGATAAGTACTTCCATTTCATATCTTTTAACATTCTTTTAACAGCTTTAGAATTGGGAGGTGTTGGGTTTTCATGTAGAAGAATTACTTTGCCATGTTTATTGATACATTCTGGACGTTTAACTGTTAAAGACTGATTCAGCTGCGCTAATTGGTTTTTGTATCTCTCCAAATTAACACGTTCACTCGTTTTTAAGAAGCTCATGGTACAACACACCTTTTGATCCCACCAGATGCAGACCATTGTTTTCTTTCCGAAGTGGTCTGGTTTTGAAGTTTGTTTTGATGGTTGACCTGGGTTGACCCATACTTTCACCCGTTTGGAATTTTCAAAATAGATCCACTTTCCATCTCCTGTCAATAGTCGATGGAAAAAAGACTTTCATTCGTTCCGTTGTAAGAGCATATCACTGACTACTTTTAGGTTTTCTAGTTGGGTTTCATTCAACTAATAAGGCACCCATTTTCTTCCGTTAAAATCTTGCTGGGTAACACCTAATCTTATGGCAAGTTGATTTTGAGATTGACTTTACGCTAAATTCCATATTTATAGTATTTAATTAAAGTAAATGTCGATTTTATTATTAATGAATTAATTCAGATAAAATCTTGCTACATAATGATGTCTATCACTTGCAATTTGAACCTAAATTCAATTAAAGAAAGAATAAATTTAGTTGACTGTGTTATTTAAGTTTTTTACATCCAATAACTATCATTATCAAATTGTTGGTAAAAATTAAACATATTTTCTTGATCTTTTTTATATTTCTCATGTATTAACTGATCACATTGTAAATTAAGTATTTCTAATTGTATATCAACAGGGACGTCATCAACTTTGACAGAAAATAGATTTCAGACAATGGATCAATTATAATTTTTAAAAACATTCAAATCCATCAGAAATGCAAGAATATTTTTGTAAAATTGTGGTCCCGTTTCTTTTAAAATATTTCCAGGTGTTATCTGTAAGGTTGGGAAATATTCAAATTTACATTCAAATATAATTTTGTAGAAAAAATTTAAGATTCAGTTTTAAATTTCTGTCTTTGGTCATGTGAAAAATAAATTTTTTCCTTCTGAGAACGTGTTAAATTCAATAAAATATGTAAGAATATTCACAGAAAATACAAATTTCATATCCAACCTATATTTAATAATTCAGAGAATTTATCTTTTTTAAGCGCTAAATTATTTCCATTGGGTCTTGAAAGTTCGACAGTTGTCTTAAAACTTTCCAAAAACTAAACAAACTGATTTTATTGTGATATAGTATATCTAAATGACAGACATTAAGTTTTTCAAGATCAATAAATTGTCTTTGGTTTACTTTTTTTGATTCACTAATTTCACAACTACCTTTATTACATGATCGATTTTTAAAATAATATTGCATTGTCTATGGTGATTAATGTACAGGTATAATTTTTTATTTGAATCTTTTTCCGAAATTTTATCTTCAACGCTATTAGTAGACTTCCATCAATAATAAATTCTTATAGGCAATCTGGCTTTAAAATACCTCATGCTGTCGAGACACTTTAATTATCAAATCTGAGGCTTTGTTTTTCGACGATCTTCACCTAAATTTTGTGCGTAAGTTTCATATTTTCTGTCAAATGCATTCTCAAGTTGTATTCTTTAAAACCTACAACATTCAAATTAAAATAAGGCAAACTGCTTTAGCATTATACATTGTTAAAAAAAAATTTTCACTTCCATTCTTTATTTAAAAATTGACATTCTAAATTTTCTTTTCGATTTTGGAAGGCAATCTATGGGTGAATATGTATCTTAAATGCAGTTTTAAAAATAAGAACATAACATACCGCTTAATGCGTAATTTATTAAAGCGATATTAAATAAATATATAAAAAATTTAGGAGAATTATATATATCGTATAAACAAAGTTTGTGTTAAATAACAAGTAACAATAAAAGTTATTATGTAATTCTTTCGAAGTTAATTATGAATCTTGAAAATTTGTTTGCTACCACAGTTTAATTACACAGCAGGATATTGGCCGTAACTGATCTATTTCATCAGTGTAATTCTTATTCATATTGTTTATCATTCATTGATCTAAGAGGTAACACCAAGAAAATATCACTGTCAATCTACAGTTTGTCATAGAGTTATAGATATGATGTTAGAATATGGAAAGATATGCTGTTATATTTCTGACTTGTGTTTGTAAGAATAAAGATAAGCTTATTCAAGGTTTATCGATTATATCAATCAAATATACTGGGATATATTTATAGTGAAGAAATACGGAGAAAGGCCGTAAATCTTTTTTGAGTTTCTTTATAGTGGTAGACAATTTTTCCTTTTCATATTAATGAAACTAATACAAATACGATTGTTCTGATTATCATTTGCCTTTTTATTACAGGAAATATTACTATGAATAAGTTTGTAAATAAACGGTAATTCTATACAGAAAATTTTAATAACTGTAATAGTACTTGCGAATAAAAATGATTCTAGGTCATTGTTACGTCTTTACCATTAAAATTTTGTGAGATTTTAAGTATATTATTTATTTAATAGTTTACATTAATTATCTTATGGTAAAGCGTGAAAATAGGAAATTTCATATTATAAAAGATAACTTTATTAAATGATCTGTTTAAGTTAAAATAGTTCAAGTTAACATATTATATATTGAAATTTTGCTATAAGTTAAATCACTTCTTAATAATATTTTTTATTTTGAAAATCTAAATAATTAAAGATTAAAGTGTAATTTCATAAAATAATTTTTTATTATCTGTTCATTAAATATTAAATATTACTTAACTGTTAATGAATTTATTTATTATGGATTGTTTTATCAGAGTTAACAAATTATTTTGTAACCCATATTTTTAAATTTGTTAGAAAATGAAAATTTAAATTAATTATATGTACATATCGGTGTAATGGCTATGCAAAGCTTAAATCATCCAAAAATAAAATATTTAGAAGAGTTTATAATTCGAAAAGACCCTAAGGAGGATTATAAATTAGTAAAAAATATTGGAAGTGGTACATATGGTGAAGTTTACAAAGTAGAGATTGCGAAAAATATTGTATTAGATAAAATTTGAATTCCAGGCTATACATAGGAAAAACAATGTTGTTGCTGCTGTGAAAATTGTCAAAGTTGACGTAAAAGACGATATCAAGGCAATTGCTCAAGAAATCCATACACTTAGAGATTGCGATCATAAAAATATTGTTAAATATTTTGGTTCATATCTTCGGTAAGTATCTAATTTTAATTTTATTTTATTTGAACAGAATTAAAATTTTAACTTTAATAACATATTGATTTAAAAATAATTGTTTGTAGTGATTTACTGGACATTTTTTTAAAAGACAATAACGAAACTACTTGTGTAATGTTATGAATGATTTATTATTAATAACCTTAATAAAGATCGTCATTAATGAAACAAAAGCACAAGAAAATTTTAAAAATCAATTATTATTAATTGAAGATTGACAAAAATTATTTTTTTTAAAATAATTTAATTTTATTGAAAATTAATATATATCACAAGATCAATTTTATTGATTGGTTCAATGATTCATTTGTGTGACTCATCGCAGAAATGAGTTGGGAAAGCGAAAACGTTCATTGAGAAATATCGAAATTCGAGGCCCTGGTTTCCTACTGAATTTAGATTAATGAATTGTATAATACATAATAAATAAATAAATAATAAAATAAATAATCTATAATAAATAAATAGAATAATAAAAAGAGTAAAAATATATAATTAAATAAATATTGTAATTATAAAAAATAGTAAATAATAATAATAATAACAATAATAATAATAATAAATAGTAATAAAACATTGTATTTTATTAAATAGTAGTGAAAAACGTGTATCATTTATTTTTTTCAAAAAAAATTGCCTTCATATAACAAAAAGGAAATTAATTTTTAAAAATGATTATCGATATTAAAAGCTTTCTGATTTTCAGCCTAATAAAATATATATCTATTTTATTTTGTTTTTATTATTTTCTTCTCATTAGTGTAGCATGTTGAAAAAATCTCCATTTATTTAATTAAATAATTATTTAAAAGGACGAGAATTCTGAAAAGTCTTCTGTCAAAAGTCTGTTTTGAAATTGTCGACAATGCACAGTTATAAAACCCAGATTTTTATATCAAAGAAAATTTTAATAATATCTAAGGATCGTATTTTCTATTTATGATTTTCTATTTGTCTTGGAAGTATCATAAATCAGAGCAGAATAATTTTTCAAATATAATGGCATTCGTTGATACTATATCTGGCACCAATGAGAAAAAATGGAAAATTGAACCTTAAAAGTCAATATAGAAAGTAAATAAAATCATTGTCGAAAGTTTTGAAATAGAAATAATAGAAATATAGATTTTTTTAACTACATGAATAAAATGATCGGTAATAAATAAAAATAATAATAATATCAATTTGTCTTGTAGTATTAAAAAAATATTTTTATATATTGATTAATACTTACTAATAATAATGTTAATTAATTATAATATAATTGAAAAATTTAATTCTAAATTCAAATAATTAAATTTTATAATCATTCTGGGCAAAGAAATGATCATTGAATCAATGTATTTATATTTTTTTATATTTAAATATAATATTGTCTTAATCTATCAATAACGTAATTTGATTATTTTTGTTCATTATATTAATATGATCATTAGAAATTGAATTTCTTTTGTTTATATTTTATTTTGTTTCATTTATTATCAGTATTATTCAATGTCAATTGTACTTCGTTCTTTTCTGAATCAGAATTGAAATATGATTTATGACATTCAGAGAAATAAACATTTTGATAAATAAAGGTTACCCCTAATTGAAAACGGAAAATTATTTTAAGTATTTATCAAGAGTTAAGAGATTTTTATTAATTAATTGCTGTCCATGATTATCTGCGATATCGTTACCCATCATCAAAACTTGCGCATTTTATCATATTTATAAATTCAGTCATTAATAATTATTAATGGATCAATCAATAATTTATTAGTATATTTAATGATAAAATTATTCAAATAAGTAATTGAAATTTTAATAATTGAATTATTATTTTTTTATTGAATAATCACAATTGAGAATTTTATAATAAAATAATATTATTATAATATTATAATAATATTATTATTAATATTATTTCATAATATTATTATTAATATTATTATTTAATAATACTATTATATTATAAATAATATTGTTATTTAAATATTATTAATTAGAATAATATAAATTCAAATTTAATATTTATATTACATTTCTTACAAATTTGTGTAAATTATTGATTACCTATTTTAATTTTGTAATATTTTTGTGGAGAATATTAAAATTGAGACTGTTAACGTTTTTGGTTTTAATTTTATATAAGAAAATAAATCTTCAAACTGAACCATTGAAAGAATTGTAAACGAAGAACATTCCGTAAAAGATTCTCATTATTTAACATACTGTCATGGAACAAAAGATAATTTAAACGAATTTATCAATTGGATTTATTTTCACCATACAATCTTTGTAAAACCTGAGTCACGAATTATTAGAATCATTATTACTGTTTGATCAATAATAGGTCCTTGGTTTGTAAAGGGGTTTTATGAACTATATCAACTGCCTACACATGCGACACTCAACATCAAATAAACCGAAACAAATTTATTAATTTGACAGTCATCAATAATTGAAAACCGATGCGGATGTCATTTAATTGTTTTATGATTTCTATAAACATTGCAATTTTTTCTCATAATGAGTCTTATTTATTAATATTGAATTAATAAAAATTTTAGGAAGAACAAATTATGGATTTGTATGGAGTTCTGTGGTGGGTTTTCAATGCAGGACATATATACAAGTGATCTCAAATTGATATTAGGGAGAGATTGACATATTTCTGTAGATATCCGACGACCACTTGAAGAGAACTGTATTGCATATGTCTCTCGAGAAACATTGGAAGGCCTATCATACATGCATCACCAAGGAAAAATACATCGTGACATAAAAGTTAGAATTAATTATTCATTGAAGACATTTAGTTCGCTTTCTGTTTTAAATAAAATATAATTAAGTATCATTATTAATCATTAAAAAGAAAAATATAATTTTATTATTTATTTAGTTTATGACCACATTCTTTATTTATAATATTAATTTCATTTATTGGTTGACTCAAAAGGTTTTATTTGTTTAATTAAATAAACACAAATTATCTCATAATTCACAACATTTTTATTTGCAATTTATCTAAAATATAATCAATGAATCGATATTAATAAAAAAAATCATTTTAAAAATATATTAAGAAAAAAAATCATTTAACTTTTAGTCAATATATGTTCCTTCTGACTTCCACCAAACATGACCGTAGAATCATATAGAGAATTTTTATTACTGTTTTGGGCAAGAGAGATTTAGAGAGATTTTAATTAACAAACCCTACGTAGTTCACAGTGGAAAAAGATTGGTACTTTATCAACATTTATATAATAATATGAAAAAAATTAATACCAAGTCTCTAAAACACCTGAACTTTTTAATGGTTTTATTCCTAACATGCCAGAATATTTCCAGTATTCGTGCTATTTGTTCAGGTGTTACCATTTCAAAATTAATACATGGAATACTAATTAAAATTTACTTTTGCTGAAATTATGACAAATAATCCATTGCATGTGTGGCTTAGGTCTTATTTATTACTGTAATTTTTAACATTCAGGGAGCCAATATCCTACTAACAGAAGAGGGTCAAGTTAAGATTGGTAAGATAGTTTTCTTAATTGATTCCATCTCTTTACATGTCAATTGCCCAGCTGATTTTGGTGTAGCAGCCCAAATTACTCAAACTATTCAAAAACGTTGCTCTTTCATTGGAACACCTTACTGGTAGGTTTAATTGTTTTAAAGATGACCATTCAAGCATAACCTGACCGATAATGATTATATAATTGATGTTTTTTCTTCATTATTTTCACTCAGAATTTGCACTTATTTCTAAATATTGCACAATGTAAATCTTTATTTAATATATGCTCATAAATAATCAATTAAAAATATTTTTTCAATTCTAAGAGTACGTGAGATTTTTTATACTCATTGAATTTATAATCCGAAGTTGCAATTGTTGATTTGGAATCAATTTTGGTACTATTGTTGCAAGTGACACAATTTTTGCACACTGTCATCAAGAGATAGGCAGAATAATTCGTTTTTTAATTATTTGTTTTAATTTATGGATTGCATCTGTAGAAATATGTTTATTTAACAAAACAGTAATAGATGGATCTTGTTTATAACATGTCAAGCTAATATCTACTATTGTACTTTAAAATTATCAGTGACACGAAAGACGTGTGATGTGTTCTCACTAGAAAAACCCTCGGTAAAAGTGACCACAAGTATGACATTTTTATGCACACGTACGACATATTCTTGATAAAATAAAAGTCAATTTGTAAAAATAGTTCAAGAATAATTTCTGAAACTTATTTAAGAAAGTCAATTATGAAATGAAAATATTGATTCTCTTTGAATAATACTTTTGTGAAAATATTTTGAGATACTCCTCAAATAATGGAACTAACAGTTGAACGGCATTATTACTGGGGATTGAGATTTGCCAGCAGATATAAATTGAACCACTCAAATATTAAATATTTTTCTCATGCTTTTCCCCATACTTTTAATGGAAATCAGTTTTTGTTTTTGATAAAATATACAATTAGCATGAGATTTTCCTATCCCTCTATTCACAGACACGAGATAATAAATGACATTTGAAACGTTCATTGAAATACAATCAGCAGTGCAATTCGTCACACAATAATAAATCAATAATCTATTATTATTATTATTATTATTATTATTATTATTATTATTATTATTATTATTATTATTATTATTATTATTATT